>JAOVVG010000047.1:23183933-23199736 GCA_028566375.1 Leptodoras nelsoni | reverse complement strand
AGCTCAATGAGTAGTGGAGTGACATGTGCCCGTTTAGGTTGGTTAAAGACCAGGCGCACCGCTGCGTTCTGGACCATATTGCTCCTTATACACGTTAAAACAAAGGTCCTCTCTGAAATATCTGGGAAGTGCTTAGTGATTCTGGTGCTATTTTGTTGGTTGTTATTGAAAATCTAGCAGGAACATTGCTAGCTCCAATACAATGATGTTTAATTGGAGAAAAAAAAATCAGTGATCTCAAACATAAGGGTCTATGGTCAGATTTCACTGTTGCCTCCTGGATAAAAGAGCAATAGCAATTTTCTCACTCACAATAAAAAAGTCAACTAAGAACAGAACTATAAAGAAAATCTTGAATGGTTGTCTTGAAATGTAACCACAAACACAAGTCTACACAGTCGTATATTATAGATAAAAAGTAAAAGATGTGTTTCACCAAATTTTAATTTATCATTTGCAAAACAAAGAAAAATAATTTTACCCTGAGCTGATGCATGCTCATATTCAAATAGGCTTGCTTTGACAGATTGCTCCATGGCACTACTGACCTTGCCTCCCATTCTGGAGGTCTCTAGAGAGAACACTCTAGTGCTCCCCATTAAGGAGGATTTTCCTGTTGGAGTAACAAGCTAAACAGAATTAATATCTAATTTTATGTAATGGAATTACATAAATTACATAATGGAATGATGTTAATAACAAAAATGCTGTTAGTTAAAGAGGAATGCCAATGTTTGGAATGTCCATGAACAGAATTTTGTCTGTCTGTGTCTTTTCTGGTTTCACTTTGTTGAATTGAAGAAGCTGTGCATTTCTTGAACAAGGGAATTGGCTGCTGAGTGACTAAAGTAAGGACAGAGAGGAAGATAAGGCCAAATGAAAGGGTAGGGGAGGGGGGCACTATTGTGTTGCATCCTGTTTTGGTAACCTTATCCATCAGACTGTGCCACTCTCTCGTCATGTCCGAAAGAGCTGATCCAGTGCACAATATACACAACTCGCATTTGTTTTTTGATCACTAATTTCTGTTTTTTTCCCCCTGTGGCGGTGCGAAATGTTGGGTGCAATTTTTATTATGATGCTGATAGTATGCCTTTAAACTATGATTTTAAGATATAAAAAATCTATCTGATTATATGAAGATGAGTCAAATAAATCCTTTTTTTTAATTGCATGGTTTATTGCAAATAGATGACACAAAGGTATATCAGGTTTAAGGAAGCAGTAAAAGGAGCTTTGCATTACTATGCATCATTTTTACTTTGCAACTACGAATTGAATGTACTGTTTCTCTCATTTGTGTCCATGTAGGGGAGGACAGGAGAGGAGGAGCTTATCTGAGTGCAAAGATCATCCTTTAATAGTAGAGCAAACATATTAAACACTTTCACACAGAGATCATGACTATGCTTATGGGAAACTGAGCTCTGTTTACCTACAGTAAATGAGGAAATTTTCAATGGATTGTTTGTGTGCCTTTTGGTCTAGAGAAGGATACAACCTCAGGTCAGAGTCAGTTTAGAATCCAGGGAGATTTAGAGATTTAGAGGGATCCGACCCTAGGGCTATAGTATCTTTCCACTGTAACTGCTCCTGCAAATTAATCATTTTATGGCTCACTTGTTATTACTATATTGATTTGTAAATGTCATGTGCAGTGGAAAGCAGGAGATCAAGTGGGATGCATCCTGATAGGAAGAATTACAACACCTAAAGGTAAAAGAATAGGTAAAAGAATAATATTTTGAGTTTAATTACAGACAAAGCTTGAGAGAAGTGTTTTCACATGTAACCTCTCTTAAAACACTTACAACACAAGACTACTTAGTTTTTTCCCCCACAATTTAGACTTACATACAGAGGAGTAAAAAAGACACTGTGGGGAATAAAAAAAATTGTAATGAGCATTTTTTTCCTGCAATGATTAGTTAATATGAAAAATGAAAGATACAGAGCAGAAGCATTGAGAATGCTCATTTATCATTCTCTTTCACAATCCTCTCCCTTTTCCTTTCCATCCCTCTCATGGAAAGAGAGAGAGAGAGGACATTAGCTGGGAAGGCATGTGGACTTAGGTGAGCACACACACACAAACACACACACACACACACATTCATACAGTCTTACAGTATTACTCAGGCGTTTCCTGCTCAGTCTGACACCAGGCTGCTGTTCAGTCAGGACACTCCAGCTTGTAGCTGGACATTTCACTGCATCAGTATAACATGCAGCCATTCTGAAGATTCTACCTCAGTTCTTTACTACAGGTGATGAAGAGTTTTCATTGCTGTTACTTCTTCCCTGGAGCTGCAGGAATGCTGTCAGCATGAGAGAGCATTTAGCCCAGATCTTTCATGGTCTAAATGAATGACTGATTTTTTTGGCTCAGTGTGTCTTGCGTCGTGTGGATGTATGGATTTATTGGCTTCTGTGGATGATTCCGAAGCATATCATTACAGTATTTGTGGGTGTTTGGTATTGTGCAAGCCACCAGAGCACACAGAGGTTTTTTCTCTCCAGCCTACTTAAATGCTACAGGTGAAACCTCACTACGGATCATTTACTTCATTCTTCAGTCTCTGATGATTCTCCCTACAACTGTGAAATGTGGGACCACTCCCCTACTGTGATTCACTGAATCATCTGATCCTGTGGTCTGTGATCCACTCTCTCTCTCTCTCTCTCTCTCTCTCTCTCTCCCACCAGCTGTAGTGACAGCAGCAGCAGAGAGCCATAACCACCCCAGCTGCTGCACAGAGCACAGCCTGACATGGAGATAACCTGTGCTTTATTTTAGGTAATGTAGTTTGAAGAAATCAACCCTGGTGTTAAGGCTCTTCCTGGGCAAGGCACACACAGCATTAGAGCTGTCTGAAAGTTAGTGAGAAACTGTAATGTGCTGTGTAGACTCTCATCAGAGCTGCCCATGCCAAGTGGTGAGTACACTGTAATTGGATTGATCTGGCTGATGGATAAATGGCTAAGGATAATGGAAACTGTAGTGATAAGGAAGTGCTTTCAGACATTCTTCTATACCATTAGCTCAGAACATTTCCAAGTTGTACTATTTGATGATGCTTAAAGTCGTTTGCTTAGTTTTGATTAGTGATCACATATTCCTTTTGCATGCATGTTTGGCTTTGGGGTGTTGGTTGTTTCTAAAAAAATATCAGACATGATACGGTGAAGTTTTCTGCATTTACTTGTAAATTTGCCCAGCAAAACTCTTTGACTCTGAAATACAGCTGTACAAACAAAAAACATTGAGATTGAAGATTGATATTAGTGCAGCTATTTTTTCCTATTTTTTTATTGTATTTTATTACACAGTGCAGGAATAAGAACATATGGAAATAATTTTTAATTAAGCACTGACTTATAGTGTATGTTGTCTTTATATCTACCTACAACTTATATTACATATACGTTCATTGGAATTAAACTCTTAAATTTTTTCCACTACTTGTTTTTCACTTTTTGGTTTCACATATATTGATTTAATATGTACAAAGCATTAGCTTCGTGCCCCGGAGAACCATCAATTAGTCCCAGTTACAGGAACATTCAGTTATAGTATGTAGAGAATTTTACAATAGCATATACTCTATTTACCTAATGTTTATGTTATTAACTGTGTTGAATCTTTAAAGATACTTGCAGTAACATGTGAGGAAATCACGTGAGCCAGTCAAATTAGTTTAGTTTCTTTCCACAAAAAAGATATTCTTCACTGGGAATAAATATGTAATGAGGTAGTTCATCAGTGAATAAATGGTATTGCTTTGTGTTTACTGTTAGAATTTTAGGTGCAATTATTAAGGACTCTGCTGTCTTAACATCTGTCTGATTAGATCACATGTGGAGGGCAGAGACAGATCATTGTTTTCTTTGCATGATTTCATGAGTTTCAAAAGAGTCTCTAGCTTTGCTTTATAACGTCTACCAAAATTCAAAACAAATATACTTTATGTTATAAATATGCAGGTTATAATGTCCAGCATTCAGACTGGTCACGAAATGCTAAATGCACTCCGTTAACAGACACACTGCATCTTTAGTGCCACTTTTGCTTGCGTGATCACTCAATCAAATCGCCTATGTACATTGGACATTGAAATCAAGCAAATCATATTCTATACAACAATGTCATTAATGGTTAATTTTGCACATTTTCTAATTCACAGCAAAGCAATTCTATTTTCCATCTATTCTTATTTCATTTTGTTCCATTTCATGTTTTGGCATAATTGTAAAATGAAGATTTGGATCATTACATAAATTCAAATTATGAATATTTTGTGAAAATTCATGTGTACATGCAGTGATTACCCTTTGTGCTAGCATATAGATTTACAGTATGTGTGTGTGTATCTGTGTGTGTGTGTGTGTGTGTGTGCAGTGTTTCAGACTCTTGACTGAGAGGTGAGTTAAGTGTGGAGCCATGAGGCTGCTGTGTTGGTTAGAGCGAAGCAGACACTCTGTAGCCCCATTGCTGCTGCTGCTGCTCTGCTGTCCTTCGCTTTCTATCCATCCCCGATCCTCTCATCTCCACGAGCCACACAAACGCATGCACAAACAGGAGAACATCACACTGGCTGTTATTCTGCCTAAGGATAATACCTCATACCCGTGGGCCTGGCCACGTGTCGGACCTGCCCTACTGCGTGCAATAGAGCTCATCAACGCTAACTCATCGCTCCTGCCTGGGTACAGACTGCACCATGTTTTTAATAATAGTGAGAATGCTGATGGTATTTGCTCTGAGTCTGTTGCTCCACTAATGGCTGTGGACCTAAAGTTCACTCATGAGCCATGGGCTTTCATTGGCCCAGGCTGTGACTACACAGCCTCTCCGGTGGGCCACTTCACCACACACTGGGGTCTACCCATGATCACGGCAGGAGCACCAGCAGTAGGCTTCCTCCTCCGCGCTGGGCTCTACACCTCCATTACTAACACAGGCCCTACACACAAAAAGCTGGGCGAGTTTGCCCTTCATGTGTGTAGACACTTTGGCTGGGTCCAGCATGCCCTGTTGATGTTTGGAGACAGCAAAATGAGTGAGCGCGAGTGCTATTTTGCCATTGAAGGCCTTTACATGGAGTTACACAATGCCAACATCACCACAGTGGACGTGGTGTTTGAGGAGGACAGCAGGCCCATCAACTACTCTGATCATCTTCATAAGATAAAAGAAGAGGGCAGATGTGAGTAGATTTGTCTTCTGTAGCAGCAGATGTGTGGTCTTGTTAATTTCTTAATGACTGGACACAATTCCATATGAATGACATGTTGTTGAATGACTCAAGTTAGTACTGAATCAAGGTTTCCTCTCATGTGGGATATGTTATCCTTCTTTATGTTTATATACCTCATATGTAGTCATAAAATCTAATGGCTTATGAAAACCCTTTAGAAAAATGTGTGTTTTACACAATTTACCTAAATCTATTCATTTGGTTACAACATTTGCAACATTTACATAATCTATAATTACTGACTTATTTTGTATTTCCTAGACAGTAAGCTATAAAGCAGTGTTTACTGTTTTACAGTGAGATTGGTAGTTCTGAATCCCAGAACACAAAATTAATATGAGTCACTCCACAACAAATTGTTTCTCCAGTCAATGATAATCAGGAGAAAGAGAGAGAAATAAAATTGCTTTAGGAAATAATGGACACAAAACTTGGCACATTTTACTGTTATCCTTTATCATACAACTGAGTATGACTAGTAAACACAATTTACTTTTAACATTGCCTCATACTCAGTTTTAGATATTTATTATATAATTTAAATATAAAAATATTATATATTTATTTATATATAATATATTTTATTAATGTCCATAAAACTCCTTAGTATCTTACAGAAATCAGGGAATAAATATGCTCATACAAAACATTGTGCAAAGCAAGCGGACACTTCTGAGCAATTTTTCTTTTTATAGTTTATTAAAACTTATAAAAGAATAATTAAAAGTAAAATGCATTTAGTTACAAGATTGAAGACTGCCTGAATCCACTGACAGGTCTTGTGAATTTAAGGGCTTGGTGACTCTTGGTGCTGTTTACTGTATTTTTTTATTTATTTAATTATTTACCTTAATTATAACTGTTGTAGGCTGTAGTGCAGATTGGGCAACACAGGACTGCCCACTGCAAAATCCGACGACTGCAAAAACAACAAGGTCATGTCTATAATAAGGAGAGAAAGTAGAGCCTTTTTTTGTTAACACACTCAAAAAGAAAACCTGTAAACCGAAGATATATTTTGAAGCCCCATTCTGTATATTTAAGCATAGTAGCAGACACTTTTATCTAAAGCAACTTGTAAGTGAGACACAACATTCAAGCTTCAGTACAATAGGAGACCTTGGAGTAAGCATGAAGTATTAATCATTAGGGCAAAGTGCAAGGAGATCAGTAAAAGAAGTGCACAGTAAGAGTGAGTTAGAGGTGTTACGGTGTTAGAGGTGATAGGAGACGAGGTGCTCTCAGAAGAGATGAGTCTGTAAGAGATTTTTATAGATAGAGGCGGTAGCAATTGGTAGCTCATTCCCCAATTGGGGAATCAGAAACAAGAATAGTCTGGACTAAGATTGCCTTTTGTGAAGGGATGGCAATACCAGAAGAAGATCCATCCCAAAATGGTGTCATGCAGTTTTGGATTTAAAGCCTATATTTCAGAAAATGAATAAATGAATGAAAAAGAAGGGTTCTTTTTTGAACCTGGTTCTTCTCATAGAAATTGCTGCAAATTATGTGCATATTTCTGTTTTTGGCATGCAGCTCCATTTTTATTCTGTTTATCTAATTTGACACTTCTTCGCTGTATGGCTTACCACTGCAATGTGATTCTTTTCTCCACTCGGGAGTACACAGTGCTCATGGAATCTTATCACATGATTAATGTATGATTCATATAATTGACATTTGCAAAAATAAAATGGCAGCAAGGTTGTTTTGCTTGGTATATAGAGTATAAATACTGTATTTAATAATGTAAATGGAAATAATCGATTGAATTTTAAATTTAAAGATCTTAACTGTCCTTAAAGCCAGTGTCTTTTGGTAGACAGAATTAAAGCAACTATGCTCCCAATCCCTAATAGTCCAGGAACTACATCTTTCAGGTACTTGTCATTCTGCTATCAGCCTGCAGCTAGCACAGTTGGTTTCAGTGAAGCTACTGAAAAAATGTCCATTTTTACCGATCATTTTGTAGCTTTTGTTTAGGTCCCAAAAGAATATAAAAATATCCACTCAACCTTTATAATGAGAGGTCACCGTATAAGGAAGTACAGCACATTGTATCAGATCCGTCGGCATTTCCTGTGAAAACAGTCCTTGTCACTTGCCACATTTATCCACTTTTATGGCTGTCTACTTTGTGCTGTAAAGGCAGAGCTCTATAGTATGTAATTCAGCTGTGCCTTTCAGATAGCTGTGTCTGAATATTTGCCCTTTTTATAATAATTATATAGTTTAGTAGAGGATCTTAAAATTTACCACAGAGAAATCATGGATAATAATAAATTAAATACATCATGATATTACATCACCAAAGGTGATTTATTTTAAACATACACACAACACAACAGAGCATTAAATAAAGGGTGATGTATGTGCATGCTCTTGCTTGTGTCTACATGTGCTTTATATTTGTGTCTTTTAACTGAGACATCTGATTACTTTCCTATGTATTCCTATGAAAAAGCTTATAAAGAAAGTGGTATCATAGGAGGTGGGGTTAGGGGATCTAGGAGAGATGGAGAAGAGATGGACAGGTTGCGGTGTTACATTACAGTCTGTTAAAGTGGTTATATATTTGAAAAAAACCTGTGCTGAGCTCACCTGGGGAGCAGTGACCTTTTCTACAAGAAACACTTATCAATGTGGCACAAGAAGTACATACTGCATTCACACAAACAAGAGCAGTTCTAGAGATGCCCTGCCTTTCTGCTTCAAAATGTTCTATGTGTCTCTGCTCTGTATGTTAATCAGTCTATATGACTTTTGTCACAGGCCAATTTTTGGTAAGTGTGTCTGTAGGTAGTATATGTTTTATTACATGCAGAGTTCAACATCCGCCACTCACAGTCATGAGTCAGTGCACATGCTAACTGGCTGAAGCTAATTCCCTGACAATTTTTTTTGTCTAAAATGTTAGTCTACAGCAAGTGATTGTATTCCCTGTTAGGTTCATAATGCAGAGGGATGTGTTGGTTCACCATCACTGCAGCACAAACTCTGTATTAATTTTAAAACCACAGTGCAGTAGAGGTTGATATAATGGCGTACCAAGTTGTTTCATTAACTAGCTGTCTCTGACAACATCTTTGATGTGCCTTTGTTGCTCGCGCAGGCAAAAATGTTGCCTATAACACTATTGAAAGTATTTATCTCCTGTCATTTTATTTAAAAATATAAAAATATGCACAATTCCATGTTAAAACTGCGATTTCTATTTTACTTTTATCTATTTGTTTTTTCTCTTTTTTTGGGCCAGTATAAATAGACAAGGGGCCAGTAAAACATTGATCTAATGGGGGGGAAATGTTATATTGGTCAGTAACATGTTTTGACAAATTTATGACACATACTCATTAATAGATGTCATAATACTTGACAAAATATTATTTTCTGACATCATATCTGAAATGCTACTTGACGTACCTGATTTCTTATAAATTCTGAGTTCTATAAGGACATTATTGATGAGTCTATAGCATTATAAATTTTACAATAATGGTGACAGTACCAGGCACATTCATTGAGAACTGGTATTTCATTTTTGAGCAGATATCATGATCTGGTTGTAAAAATAAAACCCTGACTCTAGACTAGGTACAGATTTATTTTTTACAAACAAACTTTTCAAGACATTAGGCACATTACTTAAATGTGTTCAATGACATTTTGGATATTTATTACAGTCAAAGATTTAAAAAACTTTCCACCTATGGATTGCCATTAGACTCCAGTTGATATTATGTACAGATATAATAATGATGGGTTGTGAATTCCACCATTGTGACAATATTACAAAATTATGTTTTTCATTCATTCAGTGGATCAGTATTTCAATTAGCAAGGTTTTCAGTCATGCTTAATGAAGGATTCACTGGTCACACTTTATTTGGATAGTCCAGCTACAGAGGGTTTACAGAGTATTTGTAACATTTCAACAGTTTATTAGTTGAGATTCATCAATTCAGCTGTTTTGCTTTGTTTGTAGATGTTTACCAGATTGTCTATAGAGTATATGTGATTATTCATGAACATACCTACATATTCTCTGAATAATTTAGTTGAACTTGAACTACTCACTAGGGTTAGGTTAAGAGTAAGGGTTAGAAGGTTCAACAAAGATTAATTAAATGGTTTACTAATTGTTTGTTGAATATTTGTATATACATTGTTTGACATTTGTATAGCCTGGCTTCTGTTGAAATATTCTGCGGGTTGTCTATTCCAATTCATTACCAAGTCACTTTTTTTCTCATTTAGTGCCTCATTCTCAGTCAGGTTGAACTAGGGATTTCCAGCTGTTCAGTGCATCAGGCTAGATATGACTTTCTTTTACAAGCATAACATTAAAAAACAACCCACAAGATAACCCACTATTTTAAGTGACAATAAAATATTCATATGGCAAGTGTAAGTGAGTAGTGTCCATGTTCTGTTTATGACATGATTATATCAGTCCTCAGACAGAGAGTTAAAAAAAAGTATGATCATTCAGTGACACAATGCAAAGTCTGGAAGAGATAGTGCCATTTTTATATACAAATAAATTTATCAATCAAGTTTCTGATTCGGATTCTATCTGATTAAGCTTGTAAAGATCTTGTGAACATTAAAACCAAATATCCCTACCAATAGAAGGCCTAATGGTCTAATGTCTCCCCTCTGTGTTATTTAAAGAGCATGCAGAGTGTATTGATTGACAGTCCCTGCTGCAGTGGTCCCAATTTGAGCCTGTTTGTAACAGATCTCCTTTCATCAGGGCAGCTAATAGCCAAGAATCAGCAGGAGCTTCAACATCAATACATCTTATGCCCACATGCACTGTTGACGAAAACCCATCATGCTTCTCTTCTCAGGTTTAAACTTGCATTCTTTCAAATCTCTTCATTCTCACTCAGCTGTGTGCCACTGCACGAGAGGGGTCTTTTGTTCCATAAATGTGCACTCGGCAGAGGAACCTCCCACTCATTTTTAAGTTCCAACCCGTTAGCTTTAAATTGCAACACTGAGTAGGGTTCTACGCTTAGACTTAAGTATGGCTTGTTGTTTCCATAGGTATTTACAAATTAGATTTCAGATTAGAATTTCCTAGACCTTGATCTGCAAGTAAAGGTTAAATGAACTTTTGGGCTAAGGTCTACTTGCTGAGTAATTACATACAGTCTGTTTATCTGAAAATGCTCACTAAATCTTGAATGAGTCTACCAGCTGAAGATAGCATTCCTAATTGTCACAAAAGACACTCAAACTCTGGAGGATGTCTTGATTTGGTCTTGGAAATCATGCCTTTGCAGATGCCGCTCTCTACATGTGTAGTTTCAGTCCCTGCCATCACCATGGTTTCAAGACAGAGGAGCACCCATGCTGAACTAAACTGGCCACAGCACTGAGCAAATCGTTCCACTGCTTGCTGCTTACATGTGTCCAATCCATCTGGTCTTAGTTAACAATTAAGCTGGACTGGTGAAAACCATGGAGATGCAAAGGAGAACAACTCATGTTGTTCTAATTGAACATGGAGGAGGGGGTAGATGTGCATGAATAGCTACATATATGCCTCTGCTAGAGGAAGAATGTGCTGATGAGAGGATATCTGCTGAAAAAACTCCCTGAACTGGACAAAACAGGTGGTGAAACAGTTACTTCCCTCATATATCATGATGGAGATTGCTCCCTCTCAATGCTTAAATAAGCAAATCGTTTTATCATGACCATCCTCTCATGGTCTGCTGGTCAGTGTCAGCAAATCATGCCTGAGATTTGCTCTTCTATTAGCTATTAGCTATTTTTGCTATTTTTTCATGGTTGTTGTCTGCTTTACCTTTACCAAGCTGCAAGGCGATGGCTAACTGTGGAGCAGTAATTCCAGTGATAGAGACAAGTGACATTTGAAATGATATGCAAAGTATGCATGATGTGGTAAATAGACAAAAATCCCAAAGACTGGCTCAAGTGAATTCCTCAAACCACTACTACAGGCCCTATACTGCTACTCTTTCATTTCAGTGCCTATGCCAAATTGGCCTTCATGGATTTAGCTAAAGTATTAAACCACATTTTAAACAGAGATAGCAATCATGTGTATACATATTACACTTACATTATAGTGTGTATATACCGTGTAGTTATATTGTAGTTAATACAGTTTTGTAGTGAATACCATGCCATATCAGAAACTAAAATAACTGGACTGTGGCACAAGTGACAACAGAGTAGTCAAGATACACTACATACCACGCACAAGCTCTCAAAATGGACTTGGGATCATCCTCTGGCTACACTCAAGCCAATTTACTCATTAATGTTACATGATTTCTGTGTATTTTTAAGGAAATGGCTTCTGAGGCTTTTAAGGAAAGTAGGCATGGAGAAATTAAACTGAATACATCCCCTTCCAAATAGAGCAGATGAATATGTAGCAGTACTCAGACTGGAACACTTGGATAGATACACAGTTAGTGGAGATGTCAGTGAGCTGTGTCTGGGCAAAGAGGTTTGTGCATTTGTGCAAGCTAGAATGTGAGAGCATGAGAAATAATTAATGTTGTGACTGGTAATGTGTTGCTTGGAGGTTGCATGATTGTCTCATAGCTACTTTTCCTTTCAATGGGCAATGAATGAAGCATGAGGCAAGGAACATGTCATGAAGCAGAGGCAGATGTAGGAGTGTCAAAGAGTCCCACCACATATTCAAAGCTTTAGAACCTATCAAGACTGTGTTCATGCCTAATGAGGCATCTTTGCATAATAAATATTCTTTTTATGTCTCGACCACTGAGTTGGGGTTGTTTTTGGGTTGTCTGTCTGTCCGTCCATCTGAGATTCACATTAGCACAATATTTGAATAAGTGGTTGAAGTTAGGATTTGTTTGACTGAAATTGTCACTGTAACCAGCTGATTACCTAATTAGATTTTGAAATTGATACAACCCCTGCCATGGTCACAGCAAGGTCAATAGAAATAGTTTGTCTTGAATAGCTTTCTTCATTTTTGTCATACAATGATGTTTCTTACAATGACGTATCTTCAGGGGCAAGAACTCAAGACATATTTTCATAGCTATTTACAATTTTGCAATAAGTCCATCCTACTGTCCTTCTGTCAGTGTCTCTGTGCATCCATCCAAGATTTGTATTAACCCAATATCTGAAGAATGAGTGATTGAATGTTTGTAGTATTTATAGAGTTATCATTATAACCAGGAAATGAACTGATTAGGTTCTGGAATTAACATGGTGAATGTCACAGCAAGGTCTGAAATAGTATTTTTTCAATAGCTTCCATGTTTGAAGCACATTTTAATTTCTGGCATACAAATTAGTAATAAGAAGAAGCAGACTTCTTGGTAGCATGGTCATGACATAGAAAATCTCCGCCTGGGTGAGTTGTCTGTCAGACCAATTCTTCAACCACTTAGAATTTGTCCACATTGGCAGTGTGTGTGTGGTCTCCATTTCTCTTCCCTTCGGTGAGGGTGCTGTCTGTTGTCTTTTGGTGTCTCTGGTGTGCAGCAAGTCGAAATTCTTCTGCTGCCTAGATTTTGACCTTCATGTTGTACTAGACAAGTCTTTTCCATGAAATTGATCACCTGCTGGAGGGACTGCTCATCTAGACGTGATGTAAGACTGTTGGATCTACTCCTGTCTGCCTTTAAAGCCAGATAGTAAAGTTAATTTGTCTCACCTGTTCATTTAGCAGCTGGAATTATACCTTCTGCATGATCTTGCTAGCTCGTGGCCCTTGACAGAATATTTCAGTTGCTTTGGATCACTTAGGTGTGATCCAATACTGGTTGCATCTGAGGTTGGATCTCAGGTGGTCCCTGTAGTCAGCCTGTTCTCACATACGAGTCTAAGGCAATCCTTGCCAAAATGGGTCAAAATGTCTTGCTGCATGTGCAGTAATCCAGGTAAGTAATTCAGATGAGTAATTCCTACGTGAATAGCACATGACTATTGTAATTAATATAAATGTGCTGTTTACAATGAGCTTAGACTGAAGAAGTCACTTGAGTGAGTGACAAAACATATCTCACTAAACTAACACACTAAACACACTAAACCTTGTGTCAAGATCTTCAACTTTCTGGGAATATTTAAACTTGTAACTGCTGGATGCAGACTGTTTATCCAAACACAATTACAAGAAGGTCAGATCACAATGACAATGCTTAGCAGCTGGAAGCGGGACTGTATGTTATGTTCGTTCATGACTGTGCTCTTGTTTATCTACTGCTAACATGCGTCTGCCTTTTGCTTTTTCTTTTCCTTTCTGTCGTGTTTTTATTATGCTTGCTGCTCACTGTGTGCTTTTTAGAACTCTAATGGACTCTTAGTTTCCAGGAAATCGTAGATAGAATACGGCATTTAGTGGAAAGAGATTGAACTTTCCCCTAACACACATTACTCTGTTATTACTCATCGCTCTTAATAAGGTATAAAATGGAGATAATGCGTGTTGTATCAATCTGTCGATCATTTTGCCAAAGATCCTGTTTTAGTTTTGAGTGTGTGTGTGTGTATGGATTGTGTTTTTTTTGTCTTCACAAGGATAGGAATATCTGATATTACAACCTTGTGGGGACTTTTTGCTGGTCCCCATAAGGAAAGTTGTTTTTTTTGTTGTAGATTTGATCTGAAATAAAAAAAAAAAAAGAGCCAAAAAGCTTTTTCATTACTGAGGTTAAGGTCATGGTTTGGGTTAGGGTTAGCATTAATTAGCTGCAGTAATAATTATAGCAATGAAAAGTCCTCACAAGTATAGCAATACAAACATGTGTTTGAGAGAGATAGCGATAGAGAGCAAAAGAAAGAAAGAAAGAAAGAAAGAAAGAAAGAAAGAAAGAGATCCGTGCAGGTTTATTTTATGAACACAACCCATGTGTGTACCACACCAAGATTCATGTGTTTACCACACCAACCTCTTCCCTAACACCCAACCTTTATAATGATATACTATATTATGCTCACACATATCTCTGTATTTCCCTGTGATTTGACAGCTGCAGGCCAGGCTCCATAGATCATAGAGTCAGTTTTATTGTTTGCTGGTAATTATATCTCTGCCTGTGTCTGTGGTCTTCAGTCTACACGTTCGGCTGTGAAAATAATGGTAATAGTAATAAATAGTCATTTTATTAGGTTCTCTTAGACTTTCTTTCTTTCTTTCTTTCTTTAAATAAAGAAATAAGCAAGTAAAAAGCTGTCTATAAATGAAAATGTTGGCACAGCTTAGAACTTTCTGAATGATTAATCGGAAATCGTTTCGTTTACAATTTATCTGTGCTCACAATTTAGGCACAGAGGGATCTTAGAGCTTAAAGTGCTTTGTTACCTCTAATGATGTGAGCTCTAATCAAATATTGCTTATAACTGCTAAAAAAGAGAAAATGATATGAAAACTACCTCTCAGATAGGTTTTTACTATAGATTTACCATCACAGAATTCCATAGAAATCACAGTGTCAGTGTATTTTAAAACCATTTTATGGTCAGCCAATAGCCTGCTCTCTCTGACTGTGCTTACAAATACACAGGACTTAAAAATAGTGAAAAAATCTGTTTTGTCTTCATATGTATGACATTGTAGGCATGAGTGTAGATTTGGTAGACTTACTGCTTTAATCAAGCCCTACGATGGATTAGCGCCCTGTCTAGGGTTGGTTCCTGCCCTTGCGCTCAGAGTTGCCGGCTGGGCACCGGCTTCCCCGTGACCCCGTAACTGGGAATAAGCGGCACAGATAATGACTACTGCTTTAATCATGTGTTACTTATGTGTTACTTGTATGCAGATGTACAAAAATGACCCTGCTTCTGAACTTGAAATGATTGTCCTAGTTTTGAACCCTGTTTTTTTAATGCAGCTTTAATAAAGCCTTTTATAGAGGCCACTGCATGTATGTGTATGATTGTCTTATTTATTTGTCCTTTTATGGCATTAAGCAGACTTAGAGTCTGTGCACCCTCCCAATATGTTTTGTGTGTGTGTGTGTGTGTGTATACCATGTTTTTATATCTTTGTGGGAACCAAATGTCCCCACAAAGATAGGACTATTTGATATTTTTGACCATGTGGGAACATTTTGCTGGTCCATATAAGGAAAGAGGTTTTTTTTGTAGTAACAAAAATATTGAAATAAGTTGCCTTTTCATTATTGAGGTTAAGGATTTGGGTTAGGGTTAGTATTAAATAGCTGCATTAATAATTATGTCAATTGAAATCCTCACACATATAGTGTGTGTATGATAAATTTGCACTGTTGGTCTTCTGCTTTCATAGCTTTAAGCATTCATTCATTCATTCATTTTCTTAACCACTTATTCCTTTTCAGGGTCATGGGAGAGCCGGTGCCTAGCCAGCAGCTTAGGGCGCAAGGCAGGAACAATCCAAAGACAGGGCGCCAATCCATCGTAGGGCACACACACTCACACTCTGGCCACTTTAGAGACACCAATCAACCTAACATGCATGTGTTACGAACCCTCTCAGATGTAGCTAGGGGTTGTAGAGGATGTAACAAAGAGACAAGTGACAGGGAATGGAAAGAA
>JAOVVG010000047.1:23135651-23147388 GCA_028566375.1 Leptodoras nelsoni | reverse complement strand
GGAGTAAACCCACACAGACACGGGGAGGACATGCAGACTCCACACAGAAAGGACCCAGACCGCCCCACCCGGGGATTCAACCCTTGACCTTCTTGCTGTGAGGCGACAGTGCTACCCACCGAGCCACCGTGTCGCCCCATACTAATAACATGATACTTTAATTTTATTTTGGTAGTTGCCCAATGTTCTGATGGATACATACAATATTTTATATTAAATTGTAATAAATCTTTTAAAGACATCTGGATTTTAGCCCAATAATTGGGTTCTTCAGTGCATGAATATCATTAATTTAATATTTGAGAGCCTTCACTTTTCTGTGCCAGTGCATATCCTGAATATGTAACTAAATTAGGAAGAGGAGAACCAGTAAAGGACATGTATTTAATGGTTTTAAAAGGACAGCATTATATACAGATAATAAAATATATTCCAGTAGTGACTCCATAATAAGAAATGTACAAGATGACATTTTAAGTTGAATTTCCATGTCCTCCTTCTTTGTTAGGTTTATTTGGGGATTGATGTTACTGTAGAAATACATGCATAATATTTAGACAGGGGACAAATGAGAAGAAAATACAATACAATACTGGGCCATTACAAGTTGCTAGAACAGTTTAAACTTAAATGGTCTGTCTCTGGAACTGTACTGAATGGACGAACACCATTTTTGTTCAAGAGGCATTCCTTCAGTGTTTTGATAATGGTGGTGAAGAGTGCTGTCAGGCTAAAAGCCCCTGAAGGTGTTTAATTGGTCTGAGATCTGGTCACTGTGTCAGCTATAGAATATGGTTTATATAATTTTCACACTCCAAACCATTCAGTGTCCTTGTGCCTTGTGATCAGTCAGAGTAACTTTGTTTGTTTATAGTGGCCCTGCCCTATAAAGGAGACCTATAAGGAGAGAAGTGGATGCAAACCATACCATCCAAATTCTCCCACAACATAGGAGAACTACTGAGTTTTTCTTTATTTTGTTGCCCATCTTTATGTGTCTATTGACAGTCATGTAGAAGTTTCATGCTTATCACATTACTTAAATACATGTTAACACATTTGTTGAAATTTTGGTGACTCTTCTTTTGTTTTTTGTTCTTTCTGTCTTTCTTTCTTTCAGGTAATGCTGAGAGTGAACTTGACATGGTACAGTCCTCCAGCAGTCTGGAGTCATCCCCGCTTCAGTCAGAGATGGACACAGAGCTGGGACTGGTCATCACATTGGGTCAGTTAACTTTTATCTTTCATTTTATTGCTATTATTATTATTATTATTATTATTTAATCTGAATGAAAACATGGTGAAATTATAATGAGTTTTTTTCATTATGTGTAGATGAACAGGGAACTGGGGAGCCAGAGCAGCTGAAGAAAAAGAGTGGAGGAAATCTGATGAAAGGATTGATAGCAAATGATTATAGAGCAAAGGCAGATAATGAGAGAGATGCTCAAGAATCCAATCCGGATGAGGACAGTGAGGAAACATTTAGAAAACTGGACCGGGACTTGGCCATTAAGTCTAAACAACACAACCTGACTTCAGTCCATGTTCGCAGCATCATTCATGTAGGTCCTGCTGATCTTCTGACATCAGCGTTGGCTCATGTTGAATACATTTGTTAACATGAGGATTATCTGTTTAAAGAAGCATGCTCATGAACAGTGAAAGTGTAAGCACCTGATTTTTTTTTTTTTTTGGCTATAGGAGGTGATCACCAATGAACATGTAGTAGCCATGATGAAAGCTGCTATTAGAGAGACCCAGGACATGCCCATGTTTGTACGTGTCATTGCATTGTTTATGTTTAAGGTTTATATCAATATCTCAGGAAAAGTTGTAAGTAACTTTATCAGACTCTTCTTTTATTCTGTGAACACAGGAGCCCAAAATGACACGTTCAAAGCTTAAAGAGGTTGTTGAGAAAGGGGTGGTGAGTTTGAGTTTATTTTATTGTTCATTGGTTGACATGTTTATGTAGAACCTATGCACATTATTTGACTTTTCTGTTTGGCTTTCTTTTAGGGAATTCCCAACTGGAATATCTCACCTATCAAGAAATCAAAAGAAATAAAGGTATTTTTTACAAGAAAGATTATATTCCACATATACAGTGTATCTGCAGTCATGCACAAAAGTGAGTATACCCCTCACATTTCTGCAAATATTTTATTATATCCTTTCATGGGACAACACCATAGAAATGAAATTTGGATATAACTTGGTGTACAGCTTGTATAGCAGTTTAGATTTACATGGTGCCTTATGGCAAAGAATTCTCTGAGGATGTGAGAAATAGAATTGTTGCTCTCCACAAATATGACCTAGGCTATAAGAAGATTGACAACACCCTGAAATTGAGCTACAGCACGGTGGCCAAGGTCATACAGCAGTTTTCCAGGACGGGTCCCACTCGGAACAGGCCTCGCCAGGGTCGACCATAGAAGTTGAGTTCAGCATCATATCCAGTGGTTGGCTTCCAAAAAGAGACACATTAGTGCTGCCAGCATTGCTGCAGAGGTTGAAGAAGTGGGAGGTCAGCATGTCGGTGCTCAGACCATATGCCACATGCTGCATCAACTTGCTGAAGACAAGCAGTGCAAGAGCATGCATTACTGACACCATGTCCTGTGGTCTGACGGGAACAAGATAAACTTGTTTGGCTCAGATGGTGTCCAGCATGTGTGGTGGCAGCCTGGTGAGGAGTATCAAGATAACTGTGTCTTGCCTACAGTCAAGCCTGGTGGTGGTAGCATCATGGTCTGGGGCTGTATGAGTGCTGCCAGCACTGGGGAGCTGTGGTTTTTTGAGGGAAACATGAATTCCAAGCAGAGCATGATCCCCTCCCTGCGGAACCTGGGACACATGGCAGATTTCCGAGATGACAATAACCCCAATCACTCTTCCAAGATGACAAAGTGCTTCGCTGAAGGTAAAGGTGATGGACTGGCCAAGTATGTCTCCAGACCTAAACCCAGTTGAGCACCTGGGTGGAAGGTGGAGGAGCACAAGGTGTCCAACATCCACCAGCTCTGTGATGTCATCATGGAGAAGTGTAAGAGGATTCCAGTAGCAGCCTGTGCAGCTCTGGTGAATTCCATGCCAAGTGGGTTAAGGCAGTGCTAGATAATAATGGTGGTCGCACAAAATATTGATACTATGGGCACAATTTGTACGTATTCACTGTGAGGTGTACTCACTTGAATTGCCCTCTATTTGGACATTAATGGCTGTGTGTTGAGTTATTTTCAGAATACAGTAAATATATACTGCTATACAAGCTGTACACTGACTACTCTAAGTTATATCTAAGTTTCATTTCTATAGTGTTGTCCCATGAAAAGATAAAATAAAATATTTGCAGAAATGTGAGGGGTGAACTCACTTTTGTGAGTGACTGTATAGTATATACACTAACCTTACTCTTTATTTCTAATACCTGTACACCTGCACATTCATGTAGTTATCTAATCACCGGTTGCATGGTTGTTGGTACCAGACAAGCTGGTATGAGTATTTGAGAATTGGCTGATCTCCATGGTGTTTTCACACAACATGGTGAAGGGTACAAAACATTTCCAAAGCATTAGACATACTGTGGAACACAGTTAAGGTGGTCATCAACATGTGGATAAAATATGGCAGCACATGACGTTACCAAAACTGGTCCTGGAGGCTGCCAAGAGGCCTACAGCAACATTAAATGAGCTGCAGGAATTTCTGTCAAGTATTGGATGGGTACTACATGTGACCGTAATCTCCCATGTTCTTCATATGTCTGGGCTGTCGGGTAGTGTGGCAAGACAGTAGCCTTTGCTTACAAAGAAAGAAATCCAAGCCCAGCTACATTTTGCAAAAATCTACATCAAGTCTGAAAATGTGTTGATGGTCTGATGAGACCAAGTTTGAACTTTTTGGCCCTAATTCCAAAAGGTTTGTTTATTGTAAAAATAACAATGCACATAACCACAATGAAGCATGGGGGTGGCAGCATTGTGCTTTTGGGCTGTTTTTCTTCAGCTGAAACTCAGGCTTTAGTCAAGGTGGAGGGAACAGTTCTAAATAACAGTCGATTTTTGCACAAAACCTTCAGGCCTCTGCTAAAAAGCTGAAGAAGAATTTCAACTTTCAGAATAGCATTGAACCAACACATACTTCCACATCAACAAAATAGCTTCACCAGAAGAAGGTCAAAATTTTAGAATGACCCAGCCAGAGCCCAGGCCTGAAACCTGATTGCCCAATCTGACAGATTTGGAGTGCTTTTGCAAGGAAGAGTGCCTGAATGCTGTCAGAAAATCAAAAGGTGCTTCAAAATAGTATTAATTTAAAGGTGTGATTATTTATCAAATCAGATTATTGTATGTTTTCTATTTTTATTTCCCCCCTCTAAAATATTTCAGTTTGTTTTTTAATTTTACAGATTATAGGTCATATTAAAGGTGAAAAAAGAAATGAAATTATTCATCTTGGTCTAATTTTTTTGCATCAGAAACACTTGTGTCTGTGTTGCTTTACTAAGACCTAAAATAAAGATTACGGATTTAATGCACTCCATTAAAAAGGCTCCTTGAAATCTGGTCCTTATTTCATAATATGCGTCACAAAATCAGACACGATACCTTTTGCTTACTTCACACTATAGTTACTCCTTGCCACAGAGTCACAGCTATTCTGATTGATAGCCATATAGAAGTGTAGCCGTTATCCTAACATCTTATTTTTAGGAGCTAATTCAAAAGTAAAACACTGTAAATTCTTTCTTTCCAGCCTCCTCAGTTTGTGGACATTCTTCTTGAGGATGAGGAAGACTCTTCAGATGAAGAGTATTATCCTGATGAGGATGAAGAGGATGAGACTGCAGAAGAGGTGTGCAAATCTCACTCACTTGTGATATATTTTCTGCAGAAAGGTTCGCTGAATAAAAATGTGTGATTCCTGGAAACTATCTTAATGCAATTGATTGTGCATTTATGACACACAGACTATCTTTGAGAGTGACCTGGATAGCATAGCGTCATCACCGTGTATCAGTAGACGAGCTCGCTCTTGTACTCCCATAGAGCTCTCGGAGTGCAATGAAGAAAGAAGCAACAGTCCAAAAATGGTACGATCAAGCAGGTTTCCAGCAATCTCATGCTTATTCACAATAAGAGTTTAGAATGTTTGGGTCCTCTACAATGGGGACAGTGAGTTTGAGTGTCTGTGTAACTTTTTCCATGATGGGAACAAAAAGTCTTTAAAATGTTCAAAGCCACAACTAGTCAACTAATCTTTTAACCATCCACACTTGATATTTTATGTTTTATATTATATGTTTCTCTAAATCCAATTTGTTAGAACTTTTTAAGATGCAAATTCATGTATAATTTTATTCTTAAATTCATTTTTTCCTTTTCCTTCTCTCTATTCAGAAGCCAAGGCACTTGAGAGTAGAAGCAGTGCCTATGGGCCCTCCTGCTCCACCTTCCCAGTCTGGTGTTCTTTCTCGCCCCTCAAGGGCTCTAGATTCATTTATGGAGAAACTGCATGCTGTGGATGTAGAGCTGGAGCTCAGCCCCCTCTGCACTGAGACTTACCAGGTATATATATTGTTGGAAAATAGGTTATCCTAGATTATTTATGATGCTGGCTCAAATCAGCAGTGGTCATGCCACAGGAGTGGCTCAAATTTGAGCCAAGAACATCAGCACATCAATTTAGATTCTACAGCTCTACATTTCTTGAGTGCTTGTAATTTTGCATGAAATGAACAAGACACATTTCAGCATAATTATAATTGAACGTCTCTTGGCAGCCACCAATTATCCATTACCAATAACTTTGTTTATTTTACCTCTCAGGCTCTGAGTGGTGATGAGAATGCTGAGAAAAGCCTGGTGGCCTGCCGGACACGATCCAAACGTCCATTGAAGGATGTCCCGTTGGACCAGCTGGAGGCCAAGCTTAGGGCTCCTGACATCACACCAGACATGTACGATTGCATCTCAGCACTGGAGGACAAAGAGTGGAGCCACTGGCTTCAGGGTCTCATGACATCACACCTGGACAATGAAGGTCTGATGTGCAACAAAGGATACAGCTGCACTTTATGTTTTATTTATCTAAGTATCTAGCATGAAAACAGACATATAGTGCCATGACAAAGTATTTGCCCCTTTCCCAATTTCTTCTATTTTTGCTAAATTGTCATTTAAATGTTTCTTGTCATCCAACTCATTTTAATATAAGATAAAGACCACACAAGTAAACACACAAAGTGCAGCTTTTAAATGATCATTCCCTTTACTGAAGATTAAGATTTATTCAAAACTTATATCACCCATGTGAAAAGGTAATTGCCCCCTTAGCTTCCAAATCAACTAGTTAACTAAAGTCAGTTGACTGTTTGGTTTAATTTCACTAGCCACACACATAGAATCTTTCTGGCAATGTGAAGCAGGGTAGAAGGTCTCAAAAACTAGCACATGATGCCACATTTAAAGAGATTTGAATGCTGATGTGAAACAAAGTAACTGGGAAGTGTTACAAAGCCATTGCTGAGGCTCTGGGATTCCAGTGAACCACAGTGAGAGCTGTTATCCACAAATGGAGACAAGTTTGAACAGTGGTGAACCTTCCCGGGAGTGGCCGGCCTACCAAAATATCACCCAGAGCCCATCAGTAACTCATACAGGAGTCACAAAAAATCCCAGATGAACATCTAAACACCTGCAGGCCTCACTTACTTCAGTTACAGTCAACGTACACAATTCCACAATAAGAAAGACACGGGGCAAAAACGGCATCCATGGGAGCACTGAGAGGCTCAAAACACTGCTGACCAAAAAGAACACAAAGGCTCGTCTCACATCTGCAAAAAAACATCTTGATGACCAACAAGATTTTGGGGTAATGTTCTGTGGACTGATGAGTCAAAGATGGAACTTGGCAGACATGGCTCCTGTTATATCTGGTGTAAAGCTAACACTGCATTCACCATAAGAACTAAGAAACAGATATGTTTGGGGGCAGTTCTTTTTCACATGGGTGATATAGATTTTGAATCAACTTTTATCTTCATTATAAAGCTGCATTTTCTGTTGTCTTTATCTTGTATTAAAATGAGTTGGATGATCGGAAATATTTCTATGTGCAAATTAGCAGAAATAGAAGAAATTGGGAAGTGGCAAATACTTTGTCACGGCACTGTATTTTTAAGACTTTAAATTTCATGTTCTTAAAAAAAGGATGGTGAATTTATTATTATTATTATTTTTTTTCTTATTTGATTGTTGATCTTCCATCCCCAGTGAATTTGACAACTAATATAAGATGGAATGATGCTTCACCTTGCACAGAAAATTACTTTCTCTCCTCTCACATTTTACTGTTTCTTTTCAGAAGAGGGTGATGATGATGATGATGATGATCCTGAATATAACTTTCTTGATGATCTTGATGAGCCTGATTTAGAGGACTACCGCAACGACCGTGCAGTTCGCATTACTAGTGAGTTCAATCTTGCCCTCAATCCCGTTTGTGCATTTCTGTATAAAGCACCATATTTCTCTAATGTACATGGAACAAATAAGACAAATTGCTTTGAAGTATTATCAATTTCTTTCTTACCTTTCCTGCAGAGAAGGAAGTTAATGAGCTCATGGAGGAGCTATTTGAGACGGTAAGGTGATTGTGAAAGCTAACAAAATAGAATTGTAAAAATCAATGGTTTATTATATACTATAATACTTTTTTTCATATTCCTCTCTCTGTCCTGTCTTTTTTTCTTCATAGCTCCAGGATGATTTGGGAGTAAATGAGGATGAAGAAGCCCATGAGAAAAATGAGGAGCGGGAAAAAGTGTCTTCACAAAGCACTGCCAAATTCAACGTCCCACAAGCCATTCGGTACGTCACATTTTATCTGTCCAGATAAACATCTATTTTTTGAACAAGACAGAACCGTTTGTTCTACCTCACACACTGACTCACAAACATGCTTTTTGTCTCTGTCATATCTCCACTTTCTCTGTCACTTTCCATTTACACAGAGCTTTACTGAGCATCTGCTGTTGTATCCATGAATCAGTGAAGGTGCCTCAGGGCACATATTCAACAGATTCAATAGAGCACACTATGGCACTACACTAGAACCTACCTGTGTCTTTCAAAATTAAGGGATGCCCGACTACAATATCAGCATCTTTCCTCTATTAGGAGACAAAACTGATCCTAAAAGTAATCAAACCTGCTTTTTTCAAGCTACTCAAGTTGTGTTGGTCATCACCCCTACTTAATCAAAATACAATGACTGCATATGTCAGGGTTGGATTATAAAATTAATCGAATAGCATACGTCAGCAGGTTGGACCATAAAATAAATCAGTATTGGGTACCCAACCAAACATCTTGCAATGTTTTTTCTTAACTATTTCAGCATTTAAAATGCCTGGAAAAGATAAAATATTGTTGTGTAACTGGTATTGAGCTTTGAAGAATCTTTTAAGAAATTAAAGTTGGATAAAACTTTATCCAAATTAAATTGCTCCTTTTACACTATATTTGAATGTTTAAAGCTGCTAAATGTAATATTTTAATGTTTGCTCCGTCTGGTAGAAAAGTTATTTTGTAACATGGGTGCTGCTGTGTCTCTGTTTCTCTGCTGCATGTTAATCCTCCAAGTTAATGCATAATCAGAGAGAATTCAGTGCTATTTTCCTAAACTGTATAACAATAATTAGTATCCTTGAATAGTAATGACACCAGTGTTACACTGAGAAACTATTTAGCATGGTAGTATGCCATTTGGGACAAGTTCTGAGTGTCTGTACTTCACTGCATGCTGTTGTATGACCTCGCTTTTGTCTGCATCAAAGGTGGCTCCATACATCTCCGTGGCTGATAGATGCAAGTTAGCCCATTTACTCTAGCTAGCTAACATGGTGCATAGGAAATAAAACTCAGTAAACATTTTGGCTAAAATGGAGATTTATACACACCAAAGGCAAGCTGACACTTTGTATAATTAACTTTCACCCATTATAACTGAGTTTCAAAAATGTTTGTTATTTGCAGGCCATCATGAGTTATTTTTCCCAGAAATGCTACACACAGTAAATAGAGCCTGGTAATACCAAATAGCATCTCAAAATACCTCTTAAAACCTCTTCCTAATATCATTTACACTTTTACAATGCACAGTCTACACATAGTCCTCCCTTTGGGACAGAGCAGCAGAGATGTGCTGTGTCTGTTTGGGTAGGGAGGCAGAGAAAATGCTCAAAGTGTCACCTGCCTTGTAGCAGAGCAAGAGCTAGGTTTGAACACTGTAGAGCTACAGTGCATACATGCTCAAACACATCTATATTTCATGATGTTGTTGTATATGGTGATGGTCTACATTTACATTTATGGCATTTAGCAGATGCTCTTATTCAGAGCGACTTACAAGAGTGCTTAGTCATTAACTTTGAATATCCAATGCTAAGGCTGGTAGACCTGAATTCAAGCTACTTTGAGCTAAGATACTGCTAGAATTTTAGCCACATACTACCTATTAAACATTATAAGTCTTAGAACCCAAGTATTCCTAGGCTATACAAAACCTGCGAAAAACAAGACATAGGGAATACAATAACTGCTATAAGTGTGGTAACAGCTTTGATTTAGTGCTTAGTCTACAGATGTGTTTTAGTGGCAGTGTGTCTCCTGTTAAAAGCCCATGTTCAAAAGAGCCAGGGATAGCCAGGCAACTCATTCATAATACACAACATAAATAGCAATGCACTTCTCAGTGATTCTGGATCCTCTGAACTCTCTGAGTTGTCAGTCATTGAACATATATGATGTGTTGTTTTTTTTATATGGACCCTATTCAGTTCTGTATAACCACAGAATCCAAGGAATGTCGTGTTAGACCTCTGTGATCCAAATGAATCCCCAAATTTGACATTTAACAGATGCTCCCCATCCAACCTGATTAACACTATATGGAAGAATGGGAGAAATTGCCCAAAACTGGTTGCCCAAGAAAAATTTCATCTGTAATGTAAGGTGCTTACATTAATAAGTAATTAAGAAGAGTTTGAATACTTATCTTAATGAGATATTTCAGTTTTGGGTAAATGCAATGCATGTATAGCAGAAACAAGAAACACTTTCTTGAGAAAAACCATGACAACATTCCAATCCTCACAAAAGTAATCTAAAAAAAATGCAATTACAAAGGTATAACAATTGTTCTGTGTATGCCCAGATTTGAGGAGCCACTGGCCCACATGTTGACCATGTGCAGACGTACAGTCCGTGAGCAGCTGGACATTCTCCAGCAACGTCGAGAACAGAGCCGACCTCACCACAGTGCACCAGGGCCTGCCATGCTCCTTGTCCCTTCTCCCTGTACCTTGATGGTCACATATAATCAGAAACAGCAGCTGCAACAGCAGGTCCAGCAGGTGAGCATAAGGGTACTTGGTATTAGATTTTCGGGAGATAACATGCAGACACACAAGACAGGTTTCTGATCCCAAGATGGTCAGAGTCATTCTGTAGAGATCTAGGTCGTTATCACTTGACTTTGTAAATTTATGGATCATTGAGTTTGTAATCTTTCAGAAGTTACATCCTGCTTTGTCCTGATGTAACACTAAGCCTTACTACCACTCGTAATCATTTGAGTATGAAAGGGTTCACTGTATGTTTGTTTTACAGCATGTCCAGTTGTTGACGCAGGTGAACATGCTGTGTAGCCCTGTTGAAGCGCTGCAAAGCCAGGCCAGCACCACCAAACTCTTCTTGGTAAATATCAAAGACTGTTTTCTCTGCCAATTAAGAGTCTTATAAAAGTAATTTGAATGCAGAGTTAAATAGATATCTAGGGGCAAGAGTCTCACTTCTCTTTTAGTGTTTCACTAAACCTGTTGAAGAGCTATAGTAGATGTTATTTCATGACTTCTAATGGATGAAACGTATAGCCAAAATATTACATCAAAATGTTTTATATTTTATAAAATGTTATATTTTCAGACTTGCTGGACAATAATGGTTTGCATCATGGTATACACATTTTTATATGAATGTGCAGCCTTAACTTGCAAGTTTATATCAACGAATAGCTGATGTCTTTTAAAGTGAAATATGACAAAACAATTGTCAACACTCCAAACAGGTCCAGTGTCAGTGCAAAATACTGAAATATCCTTTTGAACGTTCCATATTATGCACTCAAAACCAGTTATTTCTTAGCCATCTCTTGTTGAAAGCATCACAGAGGCACCTGTTCATTGCATCTTTACAAAATACAATTTTGAGGTAGATAAAGTTTTGATCATCTACAGTGAAGAGTATTTACAGTATTTATCATTGGTGATCAACAGTATTACTTCTGTATTCTGTATCCTGTCTGCTGTGTTTTAGACGGAGTTGCAGTCATTTGCAGAGCGGGCAGAGCAGATGAGAGCAGAGGTTGAGCCTGGGTTCAAAAGTGCATTCCGGGTGTGTAACCTGCAGCCGTCTTTGGACCTGATGGAAGAGCTGGAGAAAACAGCCTCTCCACCCATTCCTCAGCCTAAAATTACGCAGTCACATGCTGGTGAGACGCCTTGCAGATGGTCCATAATTTCCTGTATTTTGTTTTCCTAAACTTGAGCTTTACCTCATAAAATTAAGTGTATACTTTCAAAGTTGTAACAGTAGGACTTTTATAACACTTTGTTTGGTGCACTAGGAAAACCCTTCACATGGTTAATTTTTTACAATTG
>JAOVVG010000047.1:23055809-23085601 GCA_028566375.1 Leptodoras nelsoni | reverse complement strand
AGGCATTAAAATATTACTGATAGCAGCTGTTTGATTATAATAACTGAAGATTATTCTGCAATTATAACCAGGCTAATCTATATTATAATGTTTTGAGATGTAATAAGAAGAGATAGAATTGGAATAATCAGATCTATTGCTGCTGTTTCTATTTCTATCACCACAGATATAGCTTTCACACATTTTCTGGGAAAAACCCTGGTCCTGCTGAAACTTGTAAAAGTTTATAACATGTAATAAGCAACATAATGAAGCCCTTTATTCAAGAAGTCATGTTTGTCTGCTTCAGTTACAGGAATTGAAGGACGGTGAAGAAGTTCTTGCCCGCTGGACAGATTGCCGCTATTATCCTGCCAAGATTGAAAGTGTCAACAAAGAGGGTAAGTGTCATTTTTCATGTGTCTCGTATTACATTTATCAAATAAATCTACCAGAGCCCGCCTAAAAATGTCTTTATTCACAGGAACCTATACAGTCCAGTTTTATGATGGGGTGATTCGCTGTGTGAAACGAATCCATATAAAGTCCATGCCAGAGGATGCCAAAGGACAAGTAAGTGACTTTTTAAGGCGTCCATATCAGAATGGGTTTCACACAGAGAGATTCTGTGTGTTCATTATATTCTGTATTCACTGCAACACCTTTTCTCGACTCCTTCAAATCATTTTCATGGACTAGCCTCTATGTATATAAAATGTGAATACTGATAGATGGATATAGTTTTTATTCTAGACTACAACTCTAAAATGCTTTTTCTCTTTGCACAAAATATTTAGATATATATGAGATAATATTTATTCAGTTGTGATTATTCCTTTTCCACATTATTAGATTCATTCAGCTACCTAAATGTTTTGGGGTGGAGAGTGTAACCCTTTTGGCCGTGAAGATAATATTCAGCGTATATTTTTGCTTTTAAATTTAGATTAATAAAATATATGTATTTTCTGCTTGTACTTTTGCCTCTTTCTCAGTGTTAAAATATTTATTATTATCACTAAATGTTTTATTTGTTTTTTTTTTCAATTAAAACCTATATCAAATGTATATATTGTCTTCAAGTATAGTGAGAGATAATGATTTTGGCTTATCATCCACCCAATCATTTGAGGCACCTGTTGATCTTTGCCATGACCGGCGACATGTTATGTGTATGAAGCAGGACTGGATTGCCCTCGTGAAGGCAGCCACAGCTGCAGCCAAGAGTAAAGGAGGCTGTAGGCCTCGTACTAGTGCCAACAGCAACAAAGACAGAGAGGACAGAACAGAGCCCAGGCTTGATGATCTCAATGATGAGGATAACAATGCTGACTCTGACAGACTTGGTATTAACAGTGATATTTATTAATGTGTCAGAAATTACTGTGATTTTCTCATTTGCTGTACTATACATATAATCATGTATCTGTCCTCTGGCCCTCTTAAGGCTCTTCTGATGAGGAAGACTGTAAGCCATCTTCTGAGGAGCTTGAGATGGCTAAAAGAAAACGAAGAAGCAGCAGACAAGCTACTTTCAGCAATGTGAAAAGAGCTCGCCTCAACAAAACACCAGGTATAATTTCTCTACTTAAATGTTATAGTAACTTTATATCTAATATGTTGAAGTATCAAATTAAATTACAGCTCATGTGTTTCTGTTCAGTAAAGTATATTGCTGTTTCATTTATGCTTTGGATCACTTTTCATTGTAGGCTCTACCAAAAATGAGAGTGACTGCAGAGAAGATCTTTCCATGGCATCCCAGGTGTGATGTAAAACTGAGTTGATCTTTATATCATGGAGTCCATTTTTCTTTAGTCCCAGCTAGGCCATTTATTTATGTTTATTCAAAGTGCCTTTGAACAATTTAGCTTCTTTTCATATCCTTCCTCCTAGAGTGGTCCAGCAGCTGAACCCTGCCCTGGTGAGGAGCCATCGCAGTCTGCTGTAACCCAAAGGCATCCTGCATCTCTCCCCAACACACCCCCAGGACCCTCTCGCTCCTGTAGACTAAAGCATGATTCTGGAGAGTCGACCATCAGCAGCTTGAGCACAAGTACAGCAGCAGAATCGAAACCCTCACCCAGCTCCATTCACACCCTCTCAGATGCACACACAGGTGGGTAAATGCATCCAGATCTAACCATAAATGTGAAGCCAAGATGACCAGGGATCTCAGTTATTTTCTTTAGAAATAAAAACAACAAAACAAGTACTACTAAGATATTCAGAATTAAGTAGAGGTATGCAGCAAAGTGTAGGCGATGAATATTAAGTTATAGATGCCATAGAAATATAATGTCACCAAATATGAAATTTATGCTATCCGATAACATGAGACTCAAGACAGTTTCCATCTTTGCCTGTATATTTTAATGCAACCATGACACTAACTCTTTAATAAATGCTGTGTAATACAGGATCATTACTTAAATAGCACTCCGCTGAGCCATGTTTGGTTAAGTGTAAATAGTAGAGCAAGAAAAAAAATTACTGCAGCCAGGAATAGACTGTCACTGACTGTCTTGCTATTATTATTAATTGTGAGAGGGAGATTCTTGTTATGTAGACTATGTGGCCAAAAGTTTCTGGACACCTGGCCATCATACCTACATGACTTTTTTTTTTTTTTTAAACATTGCATTCCTCTTTGCTGTTATAACAACTTCCAGTCGTCTTCTTCTGTGCATGTGGTTGTAGCCACATCAAACTCTCCTCAGAGGCGCAGAAGATCTCAGCGTCTCGCAACTTCCTTAGACCCAACGTGCCCACCCTCACCACCCAGCCGGGATTCCAACCCCACCACACCACAGACTGACAGTAGCCAGAGAGCAGGTACAAGATTCAAAATTATGGCACACACAAAAGCAAGGATTGGGAAGTAGTAGACATCAGGCCAGATACATCTCTTTAATATTAATGGTGCCAGAACCTTCCCCTTTATAAACATTAAAATTTGCTGTACAGAATGACATTAATTTCAATAAAAGTCATTGCATCAGAAAATTCAAATATCAAATTTATGGTGTTGATGCCTTTTCACCATTGCCTTTACGAAGACATTATCCCCAGTGCTTCTTCATTTCTGCAAGTCTAGAAATCGGTGTGATTCTCTAGTTCTACGTTCACCAGTGACCAGTCTGAATTTAGGGACAGCTAGAAGTCCAGTGCCAGAAGTGTAATAAAGTCTGGCTCTCAGACTTCTTTGACCAACAAAGCTGTGAAGAGAAAACAGAGAACATGTGATGAAAGCAAGAGTTACATTTTTAAAGATATCTAATATAGTGTAACTGATTAAAAGTGACAAGTGGAATTGAAGAGGAAGGGCAGTTATTAATTTTGTAATTAGCCAGCTTACCTTTATGCATGAATATTTACTTATAGCTGCTTTCTGTAGGTAAATGAGATGGACAAGGAAAACTGTGGACCTTTCTTGTCCAAAATGTTCTGGGTCTATTATTTATATCCATGTAATTAGTTAATGACGTATTCTGTTTTTCAGAGGCTGACAACAGTTGCTTGGTGAAAGCTGAACCCACTGTAAGCAAACCAGTCACTGGTACTACTCTGTCCTCTGTTCCTTCTCCTGGAACTGCTCAATCTACTGTCAGTGAGAAGGAAGGAATGAGTGACATGTTGCTTGTCAGTCATACGTTAGTCGCAGAGAGATTGCCATCTGTTGTAGCAGGTAAGCTTGTGCTAATGCCACAGAATAGCTGTAATATTTTTCTCAGTTTAGAATAATTATGATTACAAATATCAGATGGTTATAATTTTCAATAATGCTTCTTCTCTTCCCTTATTTTCTCTGTTCTTTCATTTTAGCTACTGGTCCAAAAACTGCTTCCAGGACCCACAAACCTAACAAACATGCCAGAGAGCCCAGTATGTAATGCAGTTTACTATTAATGTAAACTATTAAGGAGGCAGTTTCTCTTGCATCAAAATTGTTGAGGATAAATAGAACTTAAATTTTGATTCCTCACCATTTCTCTTCTAGTAATAAATACCAAGCGATCTGAAGACCCCATGTCTCCTAATGAGTCTCTGGTGGACCTGGACTATAATAAGTTCAAGTGTCAAATTCCAGGCTGCTCTAAAGCCTTTCGGAAAGCCAAGCTGTTGGATTACCATCTGAAGTATTACCACAATAATGAGAAAGAGCTGGAGAGTGAAATCTGTTCACCTGAAAGAGGAGGTCGCACTAGGGCCACATCTACTACTGTACCCACCAGCAGCCTAGTGGATATAGCGGACAGCAAGAGGCGCAGGACAGTCTCCACTTCTTCCTGTATGTTCAAATAATGTATTGTATATTAAATGTATATTTTGCTTAATAAGTGTTCTTTTATCATTATCTGCATATGGGTTTTGTAGTCAGAATACATATACATGGTTGTTTATTGCTGTTGAATATTGTATAAAGTGTGAGCTTGATCTGCCCAGTGGGTTTAACATAGCTATCCTTCTTTACAGCTCTGTCTTCTCAGGGCCACATGTTACAGCTGGACTGTGCTGGCTCTTGTCTGAAGCCCCCGAAGTTCTGTAGGAAGAAGCATTCCTCTGCCTCCGTTAGCTCAGACAGTACTGAAGTCTCACTGCCCCCTATACCCAGGGAAAAGACTTTTGAGAACTTCAATGATAAGATCCTCAAGAGGGTCACTGAGAAGGACAAACACCTGGATCAAGGTATATATAATAAAGATGGACCCATGTCTTTATCTTTACAAGCTTTGTGAAACCAAGATTTAGAAATAGAAAATCATTTCCCTACATTATAAAAGCAATCTGTGTCTTACCACTTTCTTTCCTGTCACAGTTTGCAGCAGACTTAAGCACCAGCTCAAGACACCACTTAAATTTTGTATGTGATTTTTTTTTTCTCCCCCCAGGGCTATGTATGAAGCCTGAAAGGAAATTCAAAACTGAAGAGAAATGCCAGCTCATCGGTAAGCTCGTTTGGACTGCTGTGTTTGTGTCTTCAAAGAACTTATCTTCTCATACATTTTCATAATTAAAAGAAACGTTGCTTCCTTGTCCTTTGTCAGGGAAAAAGAGGGATAAAGAACGTAGAGATAGAAAAGAAAAAGACCCTTTCAAACTCAAGCAGAAGAAAAAGAAAAAGAAGAAGAAGAAATCCAAGCAGTACTGTAAGACATTGCCCCTCTCTGTAGTATTTCAAGGAATTCTATGTTTTCGGTTTGTCAATGTTCAGGTTTATAGTTTTATTTAAAAATAGTAACAGATGTTTGGCATATTTTACAGAAGTAAAGGTGAAATTTTAAAAGCCACTTTTACAATAGCAGCATGTTCATGTTCATAAGTGTTGCATGTTCAACAATCAAATGATAAGTCATTTCAGCTTAGGAGTGTTAAAGTGGAAAGGTTTGCAAAATCCCTTAGATTTTGATTTGTCATTCTGCCTGCCTCCAATTTGACACAGCTCTTAGTATGAAGGACTTTCAGGCTTTGCCAACATGCTCTACAGTGAGAGGCACTTGAGGCCTCGGTCACCTCATTAAACAGTGCATAAGCTTATCCAAGATTAGGAAAAGAGACACCCGAACTGCTGCATTAGCATTTATCTAAAGGTTTAACTCTCATCATCTTCACCCAGGTTACACTGATATGGAAGATGTCTCCATGTCGTATTTGGAGAGATCAGCATATCTGCTTCATCGCTCTTCCTCTAGCTCCTTTTCTAAACACTCAGCCTTCCAGTTTCCTCGTGCCATATTGTCGGTTGATCTGACAGGAGAGAGTGAGTATTAATTTTCTCTAATGGGAATGCAAAACAGCAGAAAGGCTTTCAGTGTTTAACAAACTTTGGTTGTTTTTCTCAATCACTACTTATGTTTTACCAGACCTATCAGATATTGACTTCTTAGAGGACTCCACCACAGAGTCCCTACTGTTTAGTGGTGATGAATACAATCAGGATCTGGACTCTCTCACAATGGAGGATTTCCAGGATGAGGAGGACGACTCTGCTAATGAGATTGTCCGCTGCATCTGTGAAATGGATGAAGAGAATGGCTTCATGATTCAGGTTGGCATGCGTGAAGTCTTGGGACAGCACACATTGTAGCAAATAAACCTAAAATTACTCTGAATAACCAAGAACACATTTAGATGCCTTCAAATTGATTTGATTCTGATTTTGAATTAATTTAATTTGAATTAAATCTATTTTAGTAATATTAATTGACAATCTCAATTGGTAAAATAATTTGTGTATATTAGTCATCTATTTAATTTATGATGATTTTAAAACCAATGGCAATCAAGTCTTGTTCTTATTAAAGCAATGTCACAGAAATGGAGAAAAGGTCCAGTATGCAAAAACAAATATTTGTGACCATTTGTCATAATGGATGTAACTATATGTCAATGGTACTTGCAAACAAATTATGGAAAAAATTCTTATTTAAAAGAGTCACTAGAGGGAGATCTAAGTTCGTAGAGATCTAAGTTCTGGTGCTCCACCTTGAATTATTTTGAACTCATGTTAGCTAATCATGACCTTGAAAAGTGAAAATTTAGGGAGTAGCTGAAGGCTGAACTCAGGCGCGCATTCACAGAATCTGCAGTATGTTTATTCTTTTGGGCCACCTATTTTCATTACTTTCACTCTGAGTAAATTGCAGTATCTTTTGACCTGGAGGTGAATGAATAATTACATCAGTTCAGGGCACTGTGTACATTATTTTTGTTTCTCTCCTTCAGTGTGAGGAGTGCATGTGCTGGCAGCATAGTGTGTGTATGGGACTGCTTGAGGACAGTATACCTGACCAGTACATTTGCTACATCTGTAGAGACCCACCAGGTAAATAAATCTCCCAGAAGTAAATTTCATGGAAGCTTTTTTAAATCTGCATGTTTCAGTTTAAAAATCCAGCACATTTTTTTTACATTAGAAAAATATTTGAAATAATGTGAATTAATTTGATGGTGCATCAGGACAGAGATGGAGTGCCAAATATCGTCACGATAAAGACTGGCTATATAAGGGCCATATGTATGGCTTGTCTTTGCTGACGGATAACTACTCGCATCAGAACGCTAAGAAGATTATGTCTACCCATCAGTTACTAGCTGATGTGTACAGTGTTAAAAAGGTGCTTCATGGCTTACAGCTCAAGATGGACATCTTACAGTAAGTGGACTTATTATTGAGTTTGTGTGATTAAGAAATGCAAACACAAATCTGAGAAAGATCATGTTACAAATCAGAACATACAGACAAGAAGTAAGAAAGTCAGAAGAAGAAAGTCTTTTAAACTGGTCATATTGGATAGTGCTCTTGTTCGGACTTTAGTTGAGAAACCCAGTGCTTACCAGACACACCTCCTTGCTTCACTAATCAATGTTTGCTTGACTGAAATAAAGAAAGAAACGGATTTGAAAAGTGAGAAGAGAGTATGCTTGTTTAGAAATGTTTAGAGAGTTTATTTACTCTTAGGCCACTACTTAAAGCTTTGCTTACTTCTGAGTCTTATAGGCTTGTTTTCTAACATTTATGTTTTTACTCCAAAGAAATAAACACAATCCCAGTTTACACTTGTGGGCTCGTTCTTGGGTGAACTCGGACGAGGACCAGCCTATGGGAGGACTTCCAGACTGCATCATGTTTCAGCAGCGTGTCAACCAGAACTTAAATCCTGAGACCTATATCACCAGTGAGCACAGCTACCAAAAGCCTTCTGGCATGGGACACCAACACAAACATGAGCAGGGCTTCCAGACTGCCTCTCAGACACTGTCATTTATGCCAAAGGAGGAGGAGGTTAGTTTGAGGATCACTTGTGACCTAGAAATTAAGGTAGAATTAGGGGAATTCATTCTATTTTGGCACTGTTATGATGCACACCAGACTCCATGCCAAAACAAACCTCTATGAAGCTATCTAGAGTTACTGATGTACTGTATACTGTTTACACTGCTTATACACCCTAACACCATTATGATTTTTTCTTCAATTCTAATTTTTGAAACCTTTTTTTTTCCAGTCCATAAATTTGTCTTGTATCAGCTAAATATTGCAGAAGATTCTACTGTTAATACCATGTAAACTGAAATGGCCATCTCTTAAGGAGTAAAGTCTGATGGTCTGTATGTTTGGGTGCAGGTGAGCAGTGCTATCTCATTGTCTGGCTGTGTGAGTGAGAGCAGCCCGGGGCAGGTGGAGCCAGCCAGAAACTGTCTACAGTGGCAAATGAACCTCCTCACACACATCGAAGATGTTCAGAACCAGGTGGCTGGCCGCATGGATCTCATCGAAAAAGAGCTAAATGGTGAGTTTGTCAAGGTAGTTTCTACGGTAATAGATGGTCATATAAATGTCTAGTATGATGAGACAGCAGGTCCTGGTTGGGCCAGGGTCTGAACCAGGGTCTGAACCAGATCTGTTGTTACTGCCTGTGCAGAGTATTGTATGTTCTCCCTGTGTTTGCATGGAAACATGCCAAACAGTCCAGTTCTTGTTTGGTTTATGTGGTTTATGTCTTGTTTTTTCATGCTCATAATTAATACATATTTTTAATATTGACAACTGCTCACTACATATTTTTGTTTCTTTGTGTTCAGTGTTGGAGAGCTGGTTGGATTTTACAGGAGAATTGGAACCTCCAGATCCTCTGGCTAGACTGTCACAGCTTAAATGGCGAATGAAACAGCTGCTGATGGACTTGGGGAAAGTGCAGCAGATGAGCACAATGTGCTCTGTGTGAGCATATTCACAGGTTGGAGGCAAACACTTAAGGGCTGTGTGTGGGTATATTTGTCATGACCTTTAGGGCACAACAGCACATACCTGCAGAGCCTAATTCATACTGTTAAAGAACACAGTTAAAGAAAGTGTAACCGAGGATCCTGTACAGTTGTTGTTTCTCCACTAAGCAGTAAGAGAACTGTAGGATGAGCAAGAACTGTGTTCCTAATAAAGGTCTAAACCATGCAGCATTTAAGTGCTTACTGTCTCAACAACACATGAAGATAAGGACAATGTTCACATTACCAGCTTATTCAAATCAACATGGTGTGTTTACGTTCACCTCTCGCAATCAGCAGATAATTGAAAACACCTTGGTGTTTTCTTTCTTGCATCTTGTTAGAAATGCAGAATAATGTTTCACAGAAAGGCACACAAACTGCTCTGTAATTGAATATGTAGAAGTGATTCATCTTTCCAGTTTGAAGCTGTTGGTCTCTACAAAGAAGTTAAAGAAAGAATGGTTCTTAAGTACTATCTGTGTTTGTGTGTATTTGGGAGAAAGGAATGGTTCTCAGCTCTTATGTGTAACACTTTTGAGAAGTAAATTATTACTCATAAAACTACCAGGTACCCAGAATTTCTTTGAGCCAGTCTCTTATGACCCACACAGGCTAAACCGCCACAGATTTAAATTTGAGATTAAAAATCCTACAGCATCTAAATGGATAGTCAGGTTCAGATATTCCCTGTGGCATTGTCCACAGTTGGTTGTCTGCAGTACTAGTTCACCATGATGATGCTTAACAGTCTTTTTGAACAAGAAATTTGGTCCAGGCAGCTAGTCCAGAATGGGCATATACCTTTTTTTCATCTTATCTGTTATAATCCTGTTATCCAGCTTCCTGCTTCTGAACGTTTTGAGTGTCATCCAGTGCGGTAAGCTAGTGTGGAGCTGAAGATAAACGCATTTAACAAGGATGTGAGCGTGGTGTTCCTTTGAAATGTATATAATACTTCTATGTACTGTAAAGAAAAGGAAAGAAAACAAGACCTAGTAGATACAATATATACTTGAATGCCTGTTTATTCAACATTTATATTAATCTGTATAAAAGTGTTTAGATCTGATATTGATTTTCATGAGATACCAGCTGTACATTAGAGTTTATTTAAAATCTTGATGCAACTAACTTTATGTACTTCAATAAAAGATATTCTGACTATTTGCTGTTATGACATTGTCACTGTTTGCCTATCAACTTCACTATGCTCTAGTTTTCTAGTTTGCCTTTACAATTAGTAGTAGTACTTTTTTTTTTTCTATGAAAATTGCTTTTTCATGTTATCTTGACTACATTCAAGTGCACGATTAGGAAATATTCTAAACAATAAAATACAGCATATGCTTTTTCATATTTGGTTTGCCAAAATGGTTTGATACATTCCCTGTATGTGGTGCTTTTTCAGCCTCCAGACATGGAAATTTGTAGTAGAATGTGTGCTAGGGGAACATGCAGAATGTCATGATAAAATGACTTAAATCAACAAATAAACATGCAGACAAAGAGGTAGGATGGGCTGAGCTCAGGGAGTGAAATTGTGAAGCTTTCCTGGGTTCATTTCTTAAAGCACATTTACTGTGAAGTAATGGGCAGACAAAAACAAAAAAATATACCCATTGGATGGGGAGAACATGCCTAAAATGAATAACAATGCATACAGACTTGGAGAATAAATTTGTTAATGTGTTTGTTTTTGGATGCAAATAAACAAACAAGTAAATGGGGAAAAATAAAAGCAGTCGAATCTGTTTTACAGTCAATATGAGTTCCTTCAGGGTGACAAAAAGCATAAGATGCATGAATGATGATTTTAACATGATTAAATATGCATGAATGGCTATTTTTTCTTACAATAAGTAACTAATTGCTTAAGAAGCAGATTATCCTATTTGTGTGTGAAAATGAGAGTACTCTGTTCACTACTCAAATAGGGGATATTAATCTAACATACAGTATGTGGTCCTGGATGAGGTCACAGACCTGACAGCTCTTGTAGTGAAGTGGCTACCATGATTTAAAAAAACACTCAAAGTTTCGAGGTTGGCTGCTCACTTTATCATGGTGCATGATTCTTAATTGCTTGGAGCAGTCAGAAGAGCTTTTTGTTTTAAGAGTGAAGAGGTCAGAGACTTCTGAAGTGCCATACAGCAATGACAGTGCAGATCCAGGCTGTATATAAGGCTGTGATGTAGCTGCTCTCAGTGGGTATGTGTTTGCATTGGGAAAGGAGCAGGTGCAAGATGTATCTCTATTGCTTTTTGGTTTTGCTTAGCAGCTTCTGTTTTACTCGGTGCAAAATTTCAGGTAAGACTATGTACCTACTTACTTATTTCTTCTAATTCTAGTATTTATTGCATTAATCCTGAAAGCAAGTGTTGCAGTTCACCCTGTATCATTTAGGCTACTTATGAGCAAAAGTTTTGGACATGTGACTTTCAGTACCCATATACAGTTATGGTTGAATATCCCATTCCAAATTTAGTTCCCCCTTTGCTATAATGATGACCTCAACTCTTTAGGGAAGGATTTCTAATAAGATTTGGTGCCTGGCTGTCCATTCAGCCTTTAAGAGCGTTATCGAGGTCTGTTGAGGAAGCCTGGAGACCAGTCAGTGTTCTAGTTCATCCCGAAGGTGTTCAGTAAGGTTGAGGTGGGGGCTCTTCCTCTAAAAACTTGCCAAATCATGTGTTCATGGACCTTGCTTTGTGCACAGGGGCAATGTTGTGCTGGAACAGGTTTGGGCCTCCAGTGAAGGGAAATTGTAATGTTACAACATATAAAGACATCCTATTCAATTGTGTTCTCTCAACATTGTGGACATATGGGTGTGGTGATCAGATATCCACAAATCTTTGGCCATATATTGTACATCAGGGCATTAGTGATTGTGTAGTTGCATGATTGTGTAGTCGCATGAACATTGTGAATATCTGCTCTAGAGTACCAGCTGGAGTCAGAGGTTGGGAGTCCATGTGAACAGCTGAGAGCTGTTGGAGCAGCACAACAGCAGGACCACATTCCCCAGTGCTCAGAGGACGGTCGCTACAGGTGCACTACGTGAACTGCTCTAATGTGCTCATGATGCATCTTTATAACTTAGTGAAGCAAATGCTTATGAGTGACTAAACCCATTTAAGGTCTATTAGACACCTTAAAAATGTGTGTGTCTGTAGACATGTGCAGTGTAATCGTCTTGGGGTGTGCTGGTGCGTTAATGGAGATGGAAGTGAAATTCCTGGGAGCCGACAGAACACGTCTGTGGTGCATTGTAAGCTGTTAAAATGTTATACTTAAATATAACCCTTATTACGCTACAATGATAGTCCTTAGATAGAGATGACCCAAATGTAGACTGGGTCATCATCTGGACATGTTTTCTGGCAAAGTGTATTAGTTTTACTTTTTCGGTTTCCCACTGCATGCTGGTGTGCCAACGTGAACATGACTAAATGACACTACTGTGCCTCAGGTCTGACATCATGCCAGCTGCAGAGACAGCAGGCATTACTGAACCCTGACAGTGATCTGGTGCCTCAGTGCGAGGAATCTGGTGAGTACCAGCCTATTCAGTGTGATGGAGCAGTGGGCCAGTGCTGGTGTGTGGACCTGGAGGGCATGGAGATCTATGGCACAAGGCAGAATGGCAGGCCATCACAGTGTAAGTGGATTGTTAATTCAGTTACAGTGTATTTGTTTGCAACTGCATGTCACAGGCCGAATTGAAAAGAAGCTGTAGGATGCATTTGCAAAGATATGTTGCCATTATGTACATATGTATAAGGTATGTTCACCAATCTGTTTATTTTAGGCAGAGAGAGCAAAGAGAATTACATTTATGTTGCAAAGTGCTGAATCTGCATTTATTAAATCCATCCTCCAGCTTGTGTGAGTGCAACCTATCAACCGTATCAGTGAGCTTAGTATTAGTGCCATTAATTTGAGCTTTCTTTGAAATATAATGTGGATATAATGGTTCTGGAATCTAATCTCCATCTATTCAGACAAGGAATTACATAAGAGGCACAACCCTATACCATAGTTTGAACCACTTTGTGTTTTTTTGTTTGTTTGTTTATGGCTCTAATGTACATATTTATGGCTATTATTTATTTAGTTATTTATTATTTATTTTTTAAAATGTGTTTTATTGCAGAGCTGCAGCACCCCTTTCCTACAACTATGATCTGATCAGTTTAAATAATATAATTTTTATATTTGACCATTACTCTTAGGCCCAGGTGCGTGCCAGGTGAGGGAGCGTAGGCTTCTCCATGGTGTTGGAGAGCCGTCTCCTCCTCAGTGCTCAGATGATGGGACTTTCCTTCCCGTGCAGTGCAAGTTGATTAACACCACCAATATGATGGTCTTTGATCTGTTACACACCTTCAACAGGTGAGACACCATGCTGCAAAGGTATACATCAACAGTTAGAGCATTTCAACATACCCTCCATTCATTATTAACAGAAATGACTTTTGTCTAGACTTTTTTAACTGAATACCTTAATAAGGATGATTATTAAAAAGTCTTAACAGAGCAGTAGAGTGACTAGATAAAAGTGACCTGAGTTAAGTAAGTCTAATTTCTATTGCACATCCATGGTAATCTAGACACTTAATTTGCAGGAGTAGGTTGAGTGGACTAGAGTTTTCTTTCTACATATTTTTCAAGTTATCTGAAGTTCAGTCCATGTTTAATTAGGCATAAGGTAGCTTAGGTATTTCAGCATAGACACATCCTCCCAAAGAGACACCCTGTTTGTAGGAGACCATATAGAACAGGGATATACAAAGATGCCAAAAGAGGCCAGATTAGAACACGTCTAGAGCGCCAAAGCAACGAATTTCATTTTAGCAGAATAATTGCAGCCGTGTGTGACCTGACACTTGTGGTGATATTCATAAATTCAAGCTTTTTTTTTCAGGAGAAATGACAGATAACTTTAGTTAAGAACTCTTTTAACAATTCACTAAAGACTGTGCTGTCTATGCTTAATTCTTATAATAATTCCCATGATTTGTTTCATAATGTTTCATGATATTAAATTCCTTAGTTAATGCAAAAGTCTCTTGACATAGGAGACACACCTGCATTTCCTATGGCTCGCAATGTATATTTAGAGTATTTGTGTTTCTAGCTCTTTTCAAATCTTTCCTTCTCACTGTTAATTGTATGTTTATTGTCTGTAGCCATGAATAAATATCATTGAGTTAATTAATTTGCAGGTGTAAAAAACAAGCTCTTGCCATTCAACTAACTGTATTAACACTTTCTGCTGCTATCTTCAAGTAAATAGGAAAATTGCAATATTTTATCTGGTGAACCTACCTACTGTATCATGCATTCTAAGAGAGAAAAGTATCGAATATTTCCATATTATCCATCCTAAACATATAATTATTTGTCATTTCAATATGATACACTTTTTAAGTACCTCCATGTACTGCAGTGTTGGTATGAACTTTAGAGTAATTATAGTTTTTACTTTTTTATCACTTAATTTTGCTGAACATTTTGTTCTACCTGTATGATTCAGATTTCCAGAGATCTTCCAGACATTCAGTGGTTTTAGAAAGGCTTTCCCTGAACTGTCTAGCTACTGTTACTGTGCTGACACTCGAGGCAGAGAGCTTCCCAGCACTGGTGAGACAAAACTCACAAAACTGTACATGTAAATTCAGTAGCATAACTTTGATTCAGCTAAACAAAGTGTAGGTGTGACACTGTATGTTTGTGACAAAAGTGACATTCTTTTGTTTCTGCTAGTATATCTTTCCCTAATGTGCCAGTTTTTTTTTCACTCTTCAGGGCTGGAGCTGCTCCTGAGTGATGTATATGATACAGCATTCTCAAGCCTGGATGTAGGGCGCTCCTTCTCTCAGTCCAACATGTATCGAATCCTACAGAGGAGATACCTTGCTGTCCAGCTGGCCTTGACAGGGCAATTTAGATGTGAGTTTAAATATAGTACAGTGCCATGACAAAGTATTTGCCCTTGCCCTTATTTTGACATTTAATTGTTTCAGATCATTGAACTATTTTTGTAATATAAAATAACATGAGTAAATGCAAAATGTGGCTTTTAAATGATCATTCCATCTGTTCAAGTTAAAGATTTATTCAAAACCTATATCATCCATCTGAACATGTACAGTATTTGCCCCTAAACCTAGTAACTGGTTGTGACACTCTTGGTAGTCGCAACTGCAATCAAAGTTTGTGAACTTATGAGGAGTATCTTTCATCACTTTGGAATTTTGGCCCACTCCTTTTGCAGAATTGTTTTAACTTGGCTACATAGGAGGGTTTTTGAGCATGAATTTCCTGTTTAAGGTCTTGCCATGGCATCTCAATGGAGATCAAGTTAGGACTTTGACTCGCCCTTGACGAAACCTTCATTTTGTTTCTTTTGAGCTGTTCAGAGGTGGACTTGCTTGTGTGTGCTGGATCATTGTCCTGCTGCATAACCACAATAATCACAAATTGACAGGTGAACAGTCTCCTTCAGCAGAGTTCATGGTTCCATCAATTATGAGAAGTTGTACAGGTCCTGCAGAAACAAAGCAGCCCCTGACCATCATACTACCACCACCATGTTTGACTGTTGGATTGATGTTTTTGTGATGTATGTAGTGTTAGTGTTATGCCAGATCTAATGGGACCCATGTCTTCCAAAATGTTCCACCTTTGACTCATCAGTCCACAGAATATTATCCCAAAAGTCTTGCGGGTCTTCTAGATCTTTTTTGGCAAATGTGAGATGAGATTTTGTTTTCTTTTTGGTCAGCAGTGTTTTGCTCCTTGCAACTCTCCCATTTTTATCCAAATACCTTTCTTACGATGGATACATACACTGACCACAACTGAGGCAAGTGAAGCCTGCAGGTCTTTGGATCTGGTTTCTTTTGTGATCTCCTAGATGAGTTCCCAGTGCACTCTTGATGAACTTTTGGTCAGCCTTCCACCCCTGAGAAGGTTTGTACACTCCATTTGTGTATACATGGCTCTCACTGTGGTTCAGTACTGTGTCAGAGTGTTAGCAATGGCTTTGTAACCCTTTCCAGATTGGTAGATTTCAATTACTTTGTTTAGCATCTGTAGGTGAGTCTCTTTAGAACGTGGCTTCATGTGCTGCTTTTTGAGAATTTCTCACCTGCTTTTTCATGGCTGGGTGTGGATAAATCTTACCTTCAGTAAATAGAATGATCATTTAAAAGCTGCATTGTATTTACTCATGTTGTCTGTGTCTTATGTTAAAATTAGTTTGATGATCTGAAATATTTAAATGTGACAAGTTAACAAAAAATAGAAGAAATTGGGAAGGGGCGAATACTTTTTCACAGCACTTTATCAAAATCCCAAAGTGAGGCTAGCCTTTGCCCAACAATTCCCCATAATAAGTTGATTTGAGTAGGATTTTACAGGACTGTGGAGCATCTGCTGAATACAGTAGCATATTTTTTGAACAGTTATTGAATAACAGTAACGTGTGGTGTTGCAGGTCCAACCCCATGTGAAGGTGAGCGATCTGCAAGCTCTCAGGCTCGTAATGTCTTTGTGCCTTCATGTGATGCTCGTGGAAACTACTTACCAACCCAGTGCCAGGCTGGTGGGCAGTGTTGGTGTGTGGACTCTGATGGCAAGGAAATATTTGGGACTCGACAGCATGGAGTTCCTAACTGTCGTGAGTTTTAAATAAAACAGCCAGTTGTGAGAATCTTGAGATTTCAGGAGATGTTGTTTAACTGTAACAAGCCACAAATGGGACATTGATTCACTAGTCATTACTTATTGTTGAATTCTTGGCTGTTTCATGTGGAGGTTTATTAGAACTCTCCCTTTAAAGTCAACATGACCCTGTGATATTGGTTATGAATTGTATAATTTGATTAACATTGTGCTACATGGAGCAATAAAAGCTTGGCCAGCAGTTAAAATTGGCACAGATGTTTAAATCATAAGCCTAATACTACATTATGAATAAAGAAAGAACAACTGTAATCACATTAGGATGCCCTTAATGTTTTTGCTTACCAAATCTCTGGTGATCATAGCATGTTTAAAAACTTTCATTATTCCAATATGCTGTGCTTTGGATGTGATTTGTTTTCTTGCTTGTTCACGTAGGCGCAGGAGCAAAAGACTGTCATTCTAAAAGGAGGCAAGCACTCTCCAGGCTCTTTAATGGTCCAGCTGCAGACTTCAGCCAAAATAATGTATTTTCAGCCTCTCTGGCCAACACACAGAATACCTTCTCTCCTCTCATGCCATGCAGCTTAGAATTCCAAGAGCTCCTGGCCAAATCCGGTATTTCCGAATCCTTGCCCGAGTCAGAGCATTTGGATGTTGGAGACATTCTGGCTGACATTATTCAAGGATTGTTCCCCAAAGGAGCTCTTGCTTTAAAGGCCTTGTCTCTCAGCACAAACCCAAAGAGACTCCAGGAGAACCTTTTTGGGGGCAAGATCTTGAAGAATGCAGGCAATTTTAACTTTACTGGTACTGTTGGTGCCAGAGGGACTTTGAGATTTAGTCAGGTTTTTGGTCAGGTTGGCTTGATCCAAAATGGTGAGGACCTGCTGCAGCTAGCCAGGTTCTTCTCAGATGAATCTGTTAGTTTAAATCTGGATCAGGTAATCTCAGATTCCTATGGCCGCATCGTAAACCTTAAGCGCAACAGAGACTTAATCAAGCTTGTTGGGACAGTCCTGGAAAATGTGCAGTTTTTTACTACTCTGCAACAGACAATTACCTTGCTCAAAGCAGAAGATAACACCCATCTAGGAACAATTTTCCGGGCAGTGTTTCAAAAAGGCCTTTGTACTTCAGCTGTTGACCCTTCGACTTTGTATGTGCCTCAGTGCACTGAAGATGGCCAGTATCAAGAGATCCAGTGCCAGGGCAAGGAATGCTGGTGTGTTGACTCTAATGGACTGGAGGTTATGGATTCGCGGTCTGCTCGAACCAGACCGAGATGCCCATCCCAGTGTGAGAAAGAGCGCAGGATAGCAATAGGAGTGAAATCCAGCAGGTCAGCAGGCTCTGAGGTGTTCATTCCTAAATGTGAGAAGGATGGAGAGTATGTGCCATTGCAGTGCCTTGGAAAGAGCTGCTTTTGTATGGACCGCACTGGAGGTAGACACAACACACTGAGCTCTGGAGGCTCTCTACAGTGTGAGTAGTAACTCTGAATGAAGGCCATGACATGTTTGATTATAGGGCAGGCATAACAGAACAGGGCGGTTCATGTGAGGTAACTTTAAGTAAACTCTAGAGAGATGCTTTTATAGGCATTGTAGACATCTGTGCTCAAAGTGGTGGTATTGGAGTACTTTTTTAGTGCAGGCAGCTCTTTTCACAGTCTGCTATTAGGCGAAAAGGCATGATTATTACTTACCTCAAGCACCACTCTTACTCTCACAAGGAGATAGTGCTTAAACTGAATATCAGAACATTATAGAACAGCTACTTAAATACCAAAGTGCTTTAAAATGTAAAGGGAATAATAATTATAATAATGCAAACTAGATTTTCCAGTGGGAAGGCTAAAAGGGAAATTATCTTACATTGGACAGTTTTTTCAGGATTGTATAATAACACTGGATATATAACTGTACACAATGCTTCAGTTTGTTTCTCTGTGGGAATTTAAAGGCTCTATTTAAACCTCCAACAGTGTTTTACTATCAGAAAGGCGGCAGATAGTACAGTAGAGCCTCTTTTAAGTAGCTATGAACATTGGGATACCAAAATAATCCTTTAAGTATAGATGATTTTTATAAGATTAATGGCTTGTCATTTTTATTGCTTTCCAGGTCCAACAGTCTGCCAGGTTACTGCCGCTCAATATTTCCTCAACACATTCACTTCCATTCTAGCCAGTCCTGCTTCGATATCACAACTTTCTGATGTCTACATCCCTCGCTGCACTTTGGACGGCAGCTGGCACCAGATCCAGTGTGATGGCCCTCCCGAACAAGCCTTTCTATTCTACCGTGAGTGGAGCCAGGTCAACAATGCTGGAAAGCAGCTCCCTGTGTCTGAACTCCTTAATATTTTGCAAGAATACAGAAGAAATCCAGATGCAATGGCATCATTTAAGGGCTTCCTTTTTGCATTATTCCAGTCAAGACATCAGAAAGTATTTCCTTCGTTGGCCAGCTTTGATACATTTTCAGAAATCCCATCGGAAATCCTAGATGGGAATGCTCAATCTGTTTTTGGACCATCTGTTTTTCTGAACCCTCTGTCCCTATGGAGACTTCTCAGAGGAGACACTAGTCAGTATCCTGGGCCACTGTCAGACTTTAGTGTTCCCCTGGGCCACTTTAACTTGCGCCAGTGCTGGTGTGTTGACCAGAAAGGAGCCAAGATACCTGGCTCTAAAGCTGCAGTCAACCAGGTTCCAAAATGTGAGTGTCAACCATAAAGTAGGTTCAACCAAGTACAAATGCATGATGTTTTTACAGCTACAATTTCTATGTTTCCACTATTTTGCAGGTCCAGGGCCATGCTCTGTGGTGCAGGATGAAGTTGATAGGTTCTTGGCTGAAGCAGAGAGACTGATCTCTCTCTCCAATAGCTCTCATATACCTGTGGGTTATAGCTTCCTTCTGGCAGAGAGTGTGAACCTGAGCCCTGAAGAGCTGCAGCAGGCAGTCAGTCCTGGGTTTCAGATTTCCGATGTTCTGTTGAGTAATACATACTCTGCCCTGCACCTTGCAGCATACTCTAGTATGTAACTTTTGGCTTGGTTCCCCCTCTATGCATAATCCTTCTTCCCATCACTTTCGATCTCCCTATCCCCTTTAAAGCTATTTTTACTCATCAGTAAAATGATACTTTATGGTTTGGTATTACTTTACAACATTTTTGGAAGGTCAATCAATTATACTTGACTCATTTTTCCTCCGACTTTTAAGTAATTAATTTAAGAAGCACCATTATAATGCTTTATCTACACTACCAAGTTTGAAGGAAATACACATGGCATTTGAGCATGCTGCATTATTTCTTTTTGCTACAGCCATTCAGTTTTACTGGCAGAGCAGCCTATTGGCCAGTGGAAGAGCCAGTCAAAGCCTGCTGTTTGGATACCAGCCATATAGGCCACAGTGTGATGCTTTTGGCCAGTGGCTGCCCACTCAGTGTCATCTAAGCACTGGTATGACACATCTCTAGTTTCTAACAGCTGTCCATTATCACTGTGCGATCTGTTATTATTCACAATATTACTGCATAGCTGTAAGATTTTTCCATTTATGCGATTTCTAATCTTAAAAACAAGAGACCACAGTTTTCCTATCACCTGCTATTAAGATCTCAGTTAAAAACATAGAGTATGTAATAAACCATATTTCCAAATAGATCCAATAATATATCTAGAGTCATTGATGCTTGACCGTGATATTCCTTTGCTTGTATTAAATATAAGCATCGCATATGTAGTTGTGTTATGAGCCAATCTTTTCTCTGCAGGTCATTGTTGGTGTGTGAATGAAGATGGAGGTTACATTACTGGATCTATTACTGCTCGCTCTACACAGCCTCAACAGTGTAAATATGTATTGCTACCTATGTGGTTTACATGATTTACACATTCCCCCCAGATGAATTACAGCTGTTAACAGATCTGATTGTAGTTAAATTCAAATTAATTTGGTTTGACTTGGTAAGTTTGTACATATCATTAATCTTCACAATCATCACTATGGATATGTAATGACAATTTTGTCACACTGTTGTGTTGTTTTCAGGCCAAACTACATGCCAGAGATCACAAGCTCAGTTCAGTATGTCTGTTTGGAGTAAGGCAACCTCTGACATGACTGTTTCCTATAGCATATCTTGTGACGAGGTGTGTGTATTTTTATCTGGATGTGTTTATTCCAAGTCATCCATTTATCATTATAAACCAGGGTTAAACCTTCTCGTGTGTGTGTGTGTGTGTGTGTGTGTGTACATCTGTGTAGGATGGTGATTTTTCTGTGCTCCAGAAGGATGAAGCCATCAGCAATGTTGCCTTGTGTGTCAGTCCTGCTACTGGAGAGGTTATCCAGCCAGCAACACTTAGCCCTACAGGAGCACTACAGTGTAAAAACATTCATTTCATCATTTAGTTATTCTTTTATTCAATAAAAGATATTTTCAGTAACTGCTAATGTGAATTGGTTTTACAAATGCACACATTTTACCATTCTGTTAGTTTAATTTCTTTTTACTGCTAAATTAATATACACTCATTGAGCACTTTATTAGGAACACTATACTAAAACTGGGTATGGTCTCTCTTTCTCTCAAAACAACATCAATTCTTTGTGGCATGGATTCAACTAAATCTTGGAATTCCTTTGAGATTCTGGTCCATGTTGATATGATTGCCCCTCACAGTTCCTGCAGATTTTACAGGAGTACTTTCATGCTATGAATCTCCCGTTCTACCACATCCCAAAGGTGTTCTGCTGGATTCAGATCTTAACTCATTGTCACCTTTTATAATGCTGGAAATAGCCATTAGAAGATGGATAAATTGTGGCCCTAAAGAGATGCACATAGTCAGCAACAATATTCAGATTCAGATTCAGCTGTTGGAATCATGGATGCATGCTGTTGGTGCCAAATTCTGACCCTACAATCTGTGTGCCTCAGCAGAAATGTAGATTCATCAGACAAGGCTAAGTTTTTCAAGTCTTCAGCTGTCCAGTTTTGGTGAGTTTGTGCCCACTGCAGCCTCAGCTTTCTGACAGAAGTGGAACCCAATGTGGTCTTCTGTATGTTATAGCACATCCACCTCAAGGTTTGATGTGTTGTGCATACTGAGATGCTTTTCTGCTCACCACACCTGTACAGAGTGGTTATCTGTAGCCTTTCTGTCAGCTCAAACCAGTCTGGCCATTTTCTGTTGATTTCCCTCATCAATAAACCATTTCTGTCTGCAGAACTTCCATGCACTAGATGTGTTTTACTTTATTGCATCATTTTGAGTAAACAGCTGCTTGGTTGGAAGGAAAACCCGCACACACATGGCCCCTTGTGGATTGAGTTTGAGACCCCTGCTCTAGAGACTGTTGTGTGTGAAAATCCCAGAAAATCGGCAGTTATAGAAATACTCAAACCAGCCCATCTGGCACCAGAAATCACATGTTCTTCCCATTCTGATGGCTGATGTTAATATTAGATTAGATGATTGCATGAATGAGTAGGTATGTTAATCCCTGTGATCCTAATAAAGTGCTTACTGATTCTATATATTCTAATACATTCTATTCTAACACGTTACAAAGTATGACCTTTCTTAGCAGGGTCTATTTCTTGGTGATGTGTTGTGTGTGGCTAAACAGGCCCCAGTTGGTGCACGCTTCAGAAGAAGCTGGCATCTGAGCGACAGGCAGGTATTGGCTATGAGCCACAGTGTGTGGAAGATGATGAGATGTTTACACCTCAGCAATGTGATGAGGTTTTTTGCTGGTGTGTTTCTGCAAATGGCCGGGAGATCCCCTCCACTCGCAGTGTCCGCAAAGTGAAAACACCTCCCTGTGACAGTATGCAGTTTCCACTTCTCTTTTTTAGCTCGCTTACTTTTAATATTATTGAAGGTTTTTCATGAGAGTTGTTTTTTTTTTACAGGCTTTTGTATAATGGTTGTTTTCTTGTGTTTTGTGTCAGCTCCTCAGTGCCCTCTTGTCTTTGGCGTCTCTATATCCCACGGTGCTATTCTCTGTGGCAACGAGAGTGTGGGTGGGAAACAAAAGCAGCGCTGTGAAGTTTTCTGTGATGAAGGTTATGTTAGCGCCCTGCCTGCAGAAACATTCTTGTGTGATCCACTGACCAGGACCTGGTTGAGTGGAGCTCCTCTGGCACACTCCTGCCAAAGTAAAAAAGAAATTGCACACCCTTAGCATAATCTGTGTAAACATGTAATTGTCACCCAGAATGCATTGGTCTAAAAAAACATGCTTTTTTTTTCTCAGGAGCTCAGCCTCTGCAGACTGTGCAGGTATCTTCAGTGTTGCAGCTGTCTCTTGTAGAGGGTCAGCAGAGCTGCAGTGTTCAGCATTCTCTGCTGCAAGCTTCTCTGCTGTTTAACCTGAGAGCAGCAGGACTCTGCAGTCTACAGGTATCCTACTCGCCTATATCAATCCACGTTGAGCTCTGCTGCAGCTGTCCAGTTTCTGAAACATGTATTTTGTGTGCTTGTTTGTGGCTTAGCTATCCTCTGGCCACTATGTCTCAATTTGTGATGAGTCATCCATCTTCTTGGAGTGTATGAACCAGCAAAACCTCACTGCTTACATCACTTTTAAAGCTGACCTCTCTGACCTGCCAGTCAGCATCCAGCCTGATCTCCATGACATTGGTAAAAGCAACTGCACTTGATGCACATGTATCACTGAATCACTTTTGATACATAAATACACTCACAGTCCACTTTATCAGGAACAACTACACATCCATGCAGTTAACTAATCAGCCACTCATGTGATAGCGGTGCAATTCATGAAGGCATGAAGATCCAGACTCACCCAAACTGTCCAGTTTCTGTGAACCTAGTGATAGTCTCAGATTCCTGTTCCTAGCTGACAGGAGAGGAACCTGGTGTAGTCTCCTGCTGTTGTAGCTCATCCACCTCAAGGTTTGATGTGTTGTGTATTCTGAGGTGTTTTTTTGTTCATCATAGATTTAATGTATGTAATGAGTGCTTATTTGAGCTACACTTTCTGTCTGGTCAGTCACCACGGATCTCTCACCAACAAGGTGCTTTAGCCGGCATCTGCTCACAGGATGTGTTTTGTTTGAACACATTTTGTGTAAACTCTAGAGAAACTCTGGGTGAAAATCCCAGGAGATCTGCAGTTTCTGAAATACTCAAACTGTCTGGCATCATGCCATGGAACAATGATGCCACAGTTAAAGTCACAGAGATCACATTGTGAACATTAACAGAAGCTCTTGACCTGTTCATTGTGCTGCTGCCAAGTGTGCAGTGAGAGAATATGATCTTTTTTTTAATGTGAATTATGCCACAGATTTAATAACATTTGAAATTATATCAAGGTGGAGTTTGTAATTTTTTAAATGTGTTTACAGACACATTTCATCATATAATCACTGCTTATCCACAGTGATTATATCATTACAAAGATATCTTAGAAAAACTGTTATTTGCAGTAACACCATGCAATGAATCTTGGTAGTGTCTTCATTTCAGGCTTACAGTATATTTAAATTATTTTAATCCTGGAAATTAGCTATGCCCCCATCCCAAACACAGTTGCTTAGTCGTTTTTCACTAAAATGCCAAACCACAAAGCATATGCCATTTTAACAGAGAGGATGGAGTTATTTTGGAGGTAAAGGAATGTCAAATAGTTTTCACACCAATTTCAGTGCATCTCTCAAAATTACAATTGCTCCTTTAAATGAAACCTGTGTATAGTTTAAGCCCTTTGAAGCTGGCTAACACTAATGTGTGTCTCTTTTTAGACGTTATGCTCAACAGTCAGATGAGGCTGGATGAGGCGATGGCATTGAGCAGAAAGTTGTACCAGTCAGTTTTCATCTTGGAGCGCACTACAGCCTTCTCCTCGCCTGCTGCTTTCAGCTGCTCCGCAGGCTTTCAGCTGCTCCCAGACTCCTCTGGGTGTGGTAAGTTGACTCCACTGCCTGTTTCTCTGCTAATCATAGGCCTGTTCTGGATAATGAATGGGAATGGAGAGTTCTGGTCCAGTACTGCCAGTTTTTATATATTTATCAAAGGTTTTTCTATATGGTTGTGTAAATGCCCTTAAAGACCTTTCTAGCTGGTTTTGTAATTTACTCCATGGTTACTAATAGTGCATCTTTTTTGATGTCACTTATCCTCTGTCTCTTTCAGTGGTCTGTCCAGCTGGCTCATTCTCCAGTAGCGGTAGATGTATTGCATGTCCACATGACTCTTATCAATCCGAAGCTGGGAAGGACTTATGCTTCCCCTGTACCTCAGGAACCTCCACACTAGCCCTGGGAGCCTTCAGCCCCTCACACTGTAAGTGAATGTTAGACCCATTTATTCTGACCAGCTATAATTAATTGGATTCATGGCCCAATTCATGGGTTTTAGGGCGTGAGCTGGATTTATTTATTGGAATCTTACGCATGTATTTTGACATTGCATTTTTGTCCCTGGTGTGAAGGTGTTTCAGAGTGCCAGCAGAGTAAGCTCAACTGTACCGAAACAGGGCACTTCCTTTCACCCCAAAAGCACTTCCTGTCTGGCAAATGGCTTTGTGTCACCTCAGAAGGGGACGAACTGTCCTGGACATCTGCAGATGAGCCAGTGACTGCAGAGCAATGCAAAGGTAATGAAGCCTCATGCATCTGCATTATACAGCTATTCCAAAATCTTCATACAGCTATATTCCCTTTTATGTCCAAATGTCTTCAATTAAGTATATGTATATGTATGTGTCTGTCTATATGAGCAGTTTTGGAGAAATTCAAGGCTGTTCCAAAGTCATCACTGTTGCTGGATTCTGTGGATGCTGTAGTGCTGCAGTCTGTTCCCTCCTCACAGCCAGTGGAAACCCAGATTAGGAAATGTGTGCTTGGTGAGTGTGTGTGCATGTGTAGGAGTTAATTTCTCCTAAAATCCCAACAGAAATAATATATATGATTAAATAGAATTTTCAATTCTAAATCCAGCCTGTTTTGTATTACGCTAGTGGTATTTTCATGTGCTGCTATTATGAGAGCAATTATGCACTTTAACCACGTTTATCTCAATCTTCATTAGTTCCAGAAGCTCTAACTCCTGACTGATTGCACCAAACATCATTCTAAACTATTACGCCAACCTGAAATGATCATTTGTTTTTTTTTCTTTTTTTACTTTCTTCTCTCTAGATTGTGCTGAAGATGACTCGTGCCAGTACGTTGCTATTTTCCGTGAGGGAACACAAACCTTCTGTGACCTTTACAGCACAGACATGGCTAATGTTGAATGCAAGGCCTCTCAGGAAGTAATAAGCTTATGACCATTCTCACTAAAATGATGCAATTCTCTACAATACAGCAAGCCCTTGCACTCAAATGAAACATCTCCCCACACTGAGCACACAGTGAAAGCATTTAATCTGCACTTCAACTTAAATATTATCAATTTTGTGCTTTCACTAGAAAAACTATTTGAGCAGATGGAGATTTCCTAATTCAGGGTCAGGAAATTCTCCTCTTAAAACCTTTTTAGGGTGGTTACAAAGCACTGCTGTAAGCTTTCGGGCTGTTGTGTTTAAAATGTTTCAGTCCTGCTTGTTTATTTTTTAACTAAATAGTTACTTAATGCAGCTTTAAAAGAAGCATCTGGAAACAAATGACTGACTAATCAAGTGGAAATCATATACATATTACTTTTTCCCTCCTTTTGACATTCTTGAGTGATACTTTTACTCTGATGGGTAACATCAGATGCAAGTTCAGTAATCTGCATTGACTTTGTTTGGCATTGCAGAGAAAAGGGTTTCTGGGAAATGATGTAGCTGATACATTCCAAGCTCTGAGCTGCTTGTTGAAAGTCAAGGTTGGAGACAAACCCAATCTCACAGTGCTTAGAAAGAAAGGTATGAAATTAAATCTGAAATGATAATTTGCCTAATAAATATAATAATAAAGGATATGGATTTTTATGGTATGGTGCAGCATATGACCTAAAAACTGGGCCATAGTATCTGTAGCAAGAACAAAAATCTTTTTCTCATTCATTTTCACATTACTGACATTCTGTTTATCCTTAGTAAAGGTATACTGTATATTTGAAAAATGAAACCTAGATCCTAGAAACCTAGCGAATCTAATAGCTCACATTTCCTCATGTCACTGCTTCTGCATATAGAGAATAAGATACAACCTTCTTGATTAACTTGAATAAGATTAAAGTAATAATGCAAAATATTCTTTTTGAAAGGTTTTGAACAAAATGTGAAGTGTATCAATAACCTATTTTTCTCTTGCTTACCCCAATCTCCTTTTTCCATACCAAAGGACATGAATTCAATACTGCTGGTGGGAAGAACTTTAAAAGAGTGAGTTTTCACAAAGTGAATTCTGGAGTATATCGCACTCTTGTGTTTGACGCGCCCAGGGCATCTCTAGAAGATGTACACCACTTCTGTGTGGACACCTGCAGTCAGGAGAGCTGCTGTGATGGCTTTGTTCTTAACCAGAATGTCCTCAGTGGAGGTCAGTTCACCTCTGTCACTGTTGGGCTCTCAACAGAGCCCTTAAAAACATTTAAAAAAAATTCCCTCACAGATAAAACATATACAAAACATATAAAAAAGACTTTTCTTAAAACCTCTGTAATGTAGGTAAAGAGAGGAAGGAATGTGATTTTCTGTGTTGCCATTGACAGGAACAGTAATGTGCGGTTTGCTGAGTTTTCCTGGTGTGCTGCAGTGCAGTAAGGACGACTGGGACGTAAGCGGAGTAGCTTCATCCAGCCGAACCTGCGGAGCTGGAGTCAAATATGACAAACAGCAAAAACGTTTTACCTTTGAATTTGGTGGACAGAATTTTATCATCAGTAAGACATTTGAAGCTCACTGCAGAATCTGTGGAAAAGCTTTTGGGAAATATGTGGTGTTGGGTTTGAGGGTTTATTTGTTAGTCTACATGCTAGGTTAAATCTATCACCATTTCTTGGATGCAAACCTCTATGAGTGTTTGTGTTTAACAAGCTAGAATCATTGACTATCCTAAGCTTATCTTGCATACATTTTTGTAAGGTTGTAGATTTTGTATTTATAATATATGTATTGCATTTAGTTAAGTAGAATTGTTGTCATGCCCCCAGCTGATTCAGCTTTACCATCATCAAGCAAAAACAAAACTGATTACCAAGCCACTATCATCAGCTTCCAGCAGGTCTACCTCTGGACAGGTACAGACCCAACATGCCTACATCATACAGCTTACTGTCACATTTGCTTCAATAGTGCAACAGCCATGCTTTTGTCTGCAGAGTCAGATATGAGTACACGACCAAAGACTGAGGAAGCCTGTGGAAGATCAGAACTTCTAGACATTTCCAGACCCACCTTGTCTGGTATGAAACTATGAAACTTTCTAAGATTACAGTACTTTAGCTAAACTTTTAAATGAGCTGATACCATTATGGCTGACCTGACATGGGGAGCTTTTTTTTTTTTTACTGTATTTTACAGTGCTCTATTTTGTGTATTAAAAATGAATTTTGATTAACGAGGTGTTTTTATATGGACTTGTAGACTCGGTGAAGGAGAATTTTGAGGTTCTTGATACCAATGAAATTAAGACTGACTTAAAGAAAAAAACACCAAGCCAAAGATACTGGGTCTTCAAACACCAGTTCACTGCAGAAGAGGCCCAGCTCTGGTGTCTCAAACGTAAGCTATAAATCTTACTTAATGCAATAATCTCTTAGAAAAAAACTCTAGTTTTAGCACCTTTACCATCAAGGTTACACTATTTTATATAAGAAGGTGTGCCTTTAGTTATGTTTTAGAAAAAAATCTACTTCAGCACGCTTTAAGATTCAATTATGTACCTTAGATTAGTTTTAAAGGTGTAAAGAACACTAAAGGTGCAAAAGATGTCCCCTTCATGGTACCACACAAGTGACAAGGAAAAGTTTGGTATGTTTATTTCTGAGATACTATGTGTGTTGCGTATCTATTTTGTTTTTGTATGTACTGCAGGCTGTATGAAGGAGGAGCTTTGTCATGTGACAGACCTTCGAGATGACAGCCCTGTGTATTTTACATGCATGCTGTATCCTGACACACGAGTCTGTGGAGCGTATGATAAACCTCTAAGACAGGCCTGCAGTCTGGTACTGCCACAGGAGCCCCAGACTGCCTACCAGAAGAAGGGTGAGGTCAACACACTCTGACCTGCTGCACTGAGCAACACTACATCACTAAGCTAGACTGCATCAGTGCTGCTGCTCTCTGATGTGTGTTATTGAAACAGTCCCTGTGTTTTTCTTCAGTTCAGAATCAGAATCTTTAATAGTTTCACATGGTTCTGATATTAGCAATTTCCCAAAGATTTGTTTTGGCAGAAGCCATATGAGACCTATCTTTTCTGTTTATTGATTGGCTTAGTTTGGTGCCTGTTGATCTTAGCAACTGTCCCAGCATTTAAATAAGCCCTAGGTTTATTCAGCTGTCTCTGTATTGCTCCAGGCCTTAGCATGAATGAACTGAGTGAACTGATCATCATCTGAGTTCTTAATGCATGGACAGCCAGTACTAATGAGCCCCAGTGAATACGAGGAGCTTCCATTTCTGGGCTGATGTTTAAACAAAATTTCTTTTGGCTTATTTTATCTTGGCAACACCATTAAAGCACAATATGTATTTGGGAAAGCTTTTTTAAAAAAAACCCAAAAAACAGAAAACAACAGTTAATGTTCACCAGTGTACCAGTTTACCAGTTCAGCCGTATTATATAAATTGCATATGGCTCAGTTCTTCAGATGTTTATATACACAATACATTAACTGAATATAAGAATCTACGTATGAACAGAGAGAATTCTTGTCATGGTGTCCACCTTGTAGCAGTCTGTGTCACAGAATAACCATACAGCTTGCATATGTCACATTGAACAGTTTGGTTCCTTTTAGAATTACTGTCAGAGCCTCAGTCTCTGTCTAACCTTATTACTTAACACCTAATGTAGTATTTTGTTTGGAGCTAGGCCATGGTAGACCTAATTACCTCTTTATCATCTACAGTGTTCCAAATGGAAAAACATGGACTAAAAAACTACAAAAAAATTTTCATAATGAATTCATGAGATGCCAGGGTTTTTACAGTGTCCTTTTCAATGTTGTTTATAGTTCATATGCATATATGATATATACACAGATAACATTATGACCACCTCTACACTCATTGTCCATTTTCTCAGTTCTACTTATCATATAGCTGCACTTTAGAGTGTAGTCCATCTGTTTCTCTATATACTTTGTTAGTCCCCTTTACTCTGTTCTCTAATGGTCAGGACCCCCACAGGACCAC
>JAOVVG010000047.1:22979462-22999134 GCA_028566375.1 Leptodoras nelsoni | reverse complement strand
TGTATGCCTGGAACTCGTGCACTGAGAAACATTCCACGGTGCAAAAGTGTCTCATGCGTTAAATGCGTTAAAATGCGTACATTTCTTTAGTTTGTTATTTTCCCTGTAATTAATTAATCGAAATTAACGTGTTAAAGTCCCACCCCTAGTTTTTATATATTATTTTAATATATTGTTAACCATTACTTTAAATCTTATGCTAACATAGTTTTTAATGTGTTTTCATACTAGTTTTGTCTTGCTGTAGCAGGGTAATGGTGTTTTACTTTTGCAGGATCTGAAGAAGTATGGTGCAACTACAGTGGTGCGAGTGTGTGAAGTGACATATGATAAGGCACCGCTGGAGAAAGATGGCATCACGGTCATGGTGAGTTCTATGCTGTGTATAATGATGGGCTGTAGACAGCTGCTCTGTGCAGACTAGCACTGGTCATTAAGAATGTACGTACTCCATTAACATTACGGAAGAAAAACTGCCTACTATACTGTATGGCCAATGGTTTGTGGACATCATTGTATATAATTATACTGTATAGGATGTCTTTGTATGCTGTTCCAGCATGACAGTGCCGCTGGGCACAAAATCAGCTCCTTGTTTTGGAGGAAGGTTGGAGTGGAACTTGAGTGCTCTGCACAGAGCCCTGACCTCAGCCACACTGAACACCTTTGGGATGAACTGGAACTGGCTTCCTGATATGAAATCAGTTCCTGACCTCACTAATGCTCTGTCGGCTCAATGGGCCTTTCCTCACAGCCATGCCGAAAAATCTAGTGGAAAACTTTTCCAGAGTAATGGAGGTTATTATAACATCAGAGGGGGACTAAATCTGAAATGGCATATGCAGGGTGTGATGGTCAGGTGACCACATGCTATTGGCTGTATAGTGAACCTCTACTATTTCTGGACTGTCTCTAATGCCTCTTGCTTCTTTGTTCTAGTGTAGCAATCTAGAATAGGTTGAACTGCTTACTTTTTTTCTTACTCTGTCAAAGAACAGCATATTTCCTTTTAGGCTGTTTGCATCAGAGTGCTTTCCTCTATGTACAGTATATGGTCTTGGCAACAGTTTAAACAGTAATATAAGTCTTATTATAAGTCTGTCAGGCTGTAGAAGCTTAAATAAGTTCCAGACTTTCCCTTCTGATGATGATCTTGATTACACACATACAAGCCAAAAACATTTTGTATAATAAGGGTTTATCAGGGCTCACAAAAATATTTATATACCAAGCACAAACTGCAACAATCATCATACATAATTAACACTCCATTAAACAGTCATCAGAAATATTGCTGTAAATCCATGTCTCCTTTTACAGTTGTCACGTGGATTTTCACAAGCATGCTTGTGCTTTACAGGCTTTAGGATTTTTTGTACATGAACTCACTCGTTTGGAAGGCAACAAATAATTTTAATAAATGAGGTAACAGAAGGTCATCCAGATCCATACATCTTTCAGAACCGTCATGTTAAAGGAAGAAGAAAAAGAAGTAGTAAACTCTCCCAGTGTATGCTCACAACTGTGGTGATATATATGCGCAAGAATAAATGGGCATAGGTGTGATTAAACTTTAGTTATATCCTATACTTTAGATATATTTCATGTTGTGGTTAAATGCTGTGTTAGGAGATATATACCTTTTTTAGATATGTGTAAAACACTAATGAGCTTATCTTACATGGAATGCTGGAGTGTAGACTCTGGCAACAAAGACAACCCAAAGTACAAAGTACTACAACAAAGTAATGTTACCTCAATGCACTTCTTATCCACCAAACCATCAGCATGATCAACTCATTCATTTTGTGGTCATTTGTATCCCTCCGAATAGCAAGCTAAAAGAGCAGAAAGGGTAAATAAAGGATACTTTTTGACAGACCACTGGGCTTTTTGAAAATTCCACAGGAAAACTTGATTGCCTGACTAGTTCATTCTTAGTTTATAACTTCCCACCTTGTATGTACGTTATATGTTATGTATGTAAAGTATGTCCTTACCTTCCCACCTTATGTATGTGCTGAGAACTTATGAATGTCACATCAGAGCCAAAACATCCCAGCAGGTTTCCATGTCAGTCTGTACAGTGTTGAGCTGTTTCTTGCCAGTTGCTTGCCACCTCCTAGGAAACATATTTCTCATTGAAAAGTGGGGGAGATGTTGTACACACACGAATGAGCTGTGTTAGTTTCTTCACAGTTGTTTGTTGTTGATCTGATTATCAAACTATGATTATACATTGTAGTATTTATTAATCTCGATGATCCTAAAGATGGTGCTCAAATCTAACCTTCGGGGCAGGTTTGAAGGCTGCATGAGGGGCAACTAACCATAATCAGTTAGTAACAGAGAAATCAATTAGCATTCATTCTCAAAAACTATCTATAATAATGCTTAAGTGTGAGATTTGAGACTTTAACTCTAGTACCTTCAGTTTGTTGTGTCCATTGCTTAGGTTTCCCCACTATTACCACAGGTACTGCACAGTGCTGATACACAGCATTTTCTGACATGTACGGTCAATGTGACAAATGAACACAGGACATAGTTAAAAGCAAGTATAAAACCATCTCAGGTAAAAGTAACCCCTCTGAAGCTCTTCACTGGTCTGGAAGGGGATTCCCTCCATGTGTTTCCCACTAACATCAGAACTTTCCCATACTCCCGTCTCTCCTTGCTTTTTTCTTCCTTACGCTGTCTACTCTAATTCTTGCTCTTTGTCCCTCCCTTTCATGTATGAGAATTACACAGCTGCAGTTAACTTGATTCTTGATGGATCTTTCCAGTTTGGCTGTACTCCAGGCTTTACTGTTACTCTGTAAAAAAAAAAATACAGTGAATGTGAGGCACATCCAACATAGCCAAGTTATATAAAACCGCCTCCTCCTCAGTGTTGTGGGTGATTTATGGGTGATCCTATTAATTGAGAGGTAGCATGCAACCTGCGTTCTTTTTACACTTTGTATTCTCTCACTTATAACTTTGGAGTGCCGAGAAGTTCTCCACATTTCTCCAGAGCTGATAACTTTGATTGAAAATCTCTTTGAATGTCCTGGGCATTTTGCTGTTATAAGTATCATTTTCATCTCACATTCGACCGCCACCCAATCCACATAGCACCCGACCCCAATGGATTCCTCTGCGGGTGATGGGTCCGCAGGAAGAATGGCCCACCTGGCCTCTTCGGGCTGAGCCCGGCCGGGTCCCATGGGCAGAGGCCCGGCCACCAGGCGCTCGTTCCCGAGCCCCGACCCCAGGCCTGGCTCCAGGGTGGGGACCCGGCTGCTCAGTACCGGGCGGCATTACGGGTCCTTTTTTGTGATCTTTCATTGGGGTTTCAATAAATATTGTAAAATGCATCAGTGCTTTGGTACTTGTGTCTAAGCTGAGGTTACCTGGGTCACATGCATTGGCATACTGACTGCTTTTTTTTTTTAACAAGAGGCATAGTGTTCTCTGAATAGCCCTATGATCTGTGGATTTGTGTCTGACAGGCTGCCAGCTACTATTTGCAGAAAGGTACTAGAGACTGGAAAACACACAGAGAGCCTTCGTAAACAGAGGAACCCTTAAAATACGCCAAAGTTAATCTCTTAGTGTAAAGATAAAAATAGTACTTGACTTTTAGTGTTAAGTAGAAGTGCATGTTATGTTTCTTGGCAGTATTTAAGCTTTTCTCACCTTTCCCCACTCTAAATAAGTTGTATTATAATTAATGACAATGGCTGCTATAGGCAATAGTATTAATTATAGCCAATAGTATGCTATAGCCAATAGTATCTTACTATTGCCTGAGATCTTACCGTCAGCACTTCTTGGGTTCCAGTTTATTCTTCTTGAAGGGAGGTGTAGTCAGTCTCACACAGTGAGACTCTGAGTGTTTGAAAATGGAAACGTTTGCTGATGGGAAACAGGTGCCTAAGGCTTCTCCCTTTCTCGTAATAGGAGAGTTCAGTTGCTGGAGAAATAGCAGGTATGTGATTCAAGGAAAATGCCAAAGCATTTGCTACAATTAGCCTGCAGGGTTGAGACTGGAGGCCAGTCTGCTTTCCCAGAGCATACAGCGAGAACACCATGGCTTCTTGGAATTAATAGCTTACTGTGGACAAACCAGACAAGTGGGGGAGCTATTAACCACTTACAGGATTTAACTGTTATTTTTAACTCTAGAGCAGTGTGAGTAGTTACTGGTAACTGTTTATATGTAGTACATTAGGAGGTTTTCTCCCACTAGTCTAAAATACTGCATTGTTTAAAGCTACACTAGACAGCGATCATGAATTCTCTAGCTAAAGCACTTCTCAACTTGGTAAAGAACAAATAAATGTCTTACTTGCTCAGCAAGAAAAAAAAAATCTAAAAAAATTTTAGTTTAGTTTTAATTTAATTATGGTATAATGTAAAAGACTTTTACTCTTCTGCTCCTTTTTGTTTTGTTCATAGTCTTTCACTGTTGATTGGCTGTGACTTCTTCTAGTCACTAGTGTCAGACTTCTTTCAAGTCTGGAGTTGGGGTGTGATGACTTTTGTCATATCTAACCTGCGTACAATGTATGCATAAGACTATCCTGCCAGTTTTGAGCAAACACTTGGCCCAGAACTGACTGAATTAATTTTACAGGATTTTTAGAATGACTCACGGCAACTCAGGAGCATCACTGTTTTGTTCTAATAATGTTTTTATTATTTAAAATAATCTATGCACCATGGCTTTCAGTTACAGCAGAAACAAGGTGTACACTAGAAATAACTGCTAGATGATAACAGTGGTCTTAAATATGAATGCAAGTCAATTTGCCATTCTTCTGAAGGCATTACTGTAGAAATGCAAAGTAATTCTGACATCCTGTTGTTCTTTTCTATTCATATTACACAGCCAAATCTCAGTGTAATAAGACTCAGGTGTGTTAATTATGTCTTTTAAGAGTCTATTTGTAATGTATGTGTCTAAGCTCATTTAATTGGTTTATGCAGGTATTACAATGTTTTATCACAGATCTGTTTGAGTAAGATATAGCTGTTTAGCATGCTTGCACGGCATTATATTGCCATATATGATTCAGTTCTCAGATTTGCTGCTTAACACTGTGGTGTCCTTGTTCCTGCTGGTGCTGAGTGAAGTGGGAGAGAAAGCAGCATGAGTGTATGGTACAGTACATGCCATGTTTGCCATGGCACAGCTTGTGAGAATCACACTGGAGTCATCAAAGCCTTTTCACTGGTTGGTGTGATTTAGATACAGTAGAGAGTCTGTTCAGTCAAAGCCTGAGATAGGCCTCCTTATGCAGATAACATCTTGCCACCACACAGACTATAATAATAGCTGTCTTGCTCTTTTCTATACTGTCTAGTTACATTATCTCCCCACAAGTGTTTATACATTATATTCAAATAAAACAAAAGCCAAAGCTTGCCAGTTGTATATTCTAAGTAATGACTGTTTGACAGTGGCATGTTTTCTTTCCTCTGTAGGACTGGCCGTTTGATGATGGAGCTCCTCCACCTACAAAGATTGTGGATGACTGGCTTTCGCTGCTAAAGAATAAGTTCTGTGAGGACCCCGGCAGCTGTGTTGCTGTGCACTGTGTGGCCGGACTTGGCCGGTTAGTAGAATTGGGTTGAGAGAGCTTTTGTTTTATGGAACTCTAAAAAGGCTTCTGACCAAAACAGTCCCAAAAAAGGACATCTAACTGAGCATTTTGAGATTTAATATGACAGAATCATGGTTAAGAATTAATGTAACCATATGCAGGCATTTGCAGAGGAGTGTAATTCTAAATTTAAATGAATACCAACAACAGTCCATGTAGAATTTTATGTAGGTGGAACTCAAGTTTTAAACCTCTCCTCCTGAAATCTATCAAAAACTAAGTGCTGTTTGGTCTGAAGTCCCATTAGCAGGGGCTGCACAGTGGCGCAGTGTGCAGTGGGTAGCGCTGTCACCTCCCAGGAAGAAGGGCCCGGGCACCCAGGGTCCTTTTGCATGTTGGCATGTTTTCCGTGTGTCTATGTGGATTTCCTCCCACAGTCCAAAGACATGCAGTCAGGTGCATTGGAGATACTAAATTGCCCCTAGGTGTGCGAGTGTGTGTGTGCGCGCGCGCAAGTGTGTGAGAGATATTGTATGTGTCTGTCTCACCCTTGTGATGGACTAGCAGCTGTCCAGAGTGATTCCCTGCCTTTTGCCCAGTAAACACTGGGATAGACTCCATAGGCTCCATGTAATCCAGATCAGCAGCTTAGATGATGAGTAAGTGAGTTCCATTGCCAGAAAGCCTGGTGTGTGGAGATTCGGAGCTCTAGTCCAGCTCTAGATGACTGGTATACTGTGATGTAATCTCATAATATAGCTTCTAACCAAATGCCCCAGAGTCACTCTGGTTCCAACGTTGGGCATTCAGTTCATTCAAAGAGCTAATTAAACCTTGCCAAAATAAAACTACTTGCTGAGATTCACTCACTCATGAAACTGGAATTGTAGTTAAGTGCCTCTTTTAATTGCTGAAAGGCTATTGTGTAGTCATTCCAAAACAGAACAAACCAGACAATAAGTGAGAATGAGCAGCTGTCTACATTGTCCATTCAGATAATCAAAGTTCAAGTCGTCTGTGCATCTCTCACTCTCTGTTTTTCTCTGTCCCTCTGTCTGTCTCTCTCTCGCTCTCTCTTTCTCTCTGACTCTCTCTCTTTCTGTCTCTCTCGTTTTCGCTCTCCGACTCTCTGAGGCACCAGGCTTTCTGATGTAGTTTGATAGCCCTGCGGGAGCCCTCCGCACATCTTGACTGAGAGCCAATGTTTGCTTTACTCAGGCAAGTTTGTTATGCTGTTGATCTGTAGGAGGCCTGTTTGGGTTGGTATTCACTGGATACACTGGAAGGTCAGAGGTCAGAGGTCTGAGCCAAGTGGTTAAAGTCAATTTCTCAAACTAGAATGATTTTATGTTTTCTATGAAATCTTGGTTCTTCATTTCTTAGCACCGTGGCAAAAAATCCTGAAGTAAGATAGGGGCTACTCTTCCCTTTCCAAGACATTTTAAGCATCAGTCACAAATTTGTAACTTTCTTTTGATTCAGTTTTATTGTAAAAGAAAGTGTTATTTGCAGGATACTCTGTCCACTTGCTTGATTGCTGTTTAACTGAAGAACTATATCCCATATTCACCAGGTGACAGTGTTGGTGAAAGAGACATTATTTTTTTTAACATTAATTGTTTTGTGTTTGTTTAGCAGGACATCAAACTTTTTGTGATGCGTTTCTGTGTTGCAGAGCTCCAGTTCTGGTGGCCCTGGCACTGATAGAGTGTGGAATGAAGTATGAAGATGCCATTCAATTCATCAGACAGTGAGTGCACATTAGACATTGCACGACACATTTGTAATTTATCTTAGAAATACATTTTATAATATAAGCCAGTCTAAAATACACATACAGAATGATTTACATCATTAATATTGGTTGTTTTTTTGGATTGATTTTATTGGTTTAATAGGAAACGTCGCGGTGCCATAAACAGCAAGCAGCTGACCTATCTAGAGAAGTACAGGCCTAAGCAGAGACTGCGCTTTAAAGACCCACACAACCACAAGAACAAGTGCTGCCTCATGTGAGCGAGTCTCAGCCCATCTGCCACTGAAGGAATTCATTAATAATTTGTGGATGAAACCGGACTAATGCCATAAACCCAATGTGTTTGGATTGCGTAGCTTTTACTATTTGGGAGGACTTGACTCCTCCTTAATCCTGGTGAGACCACCAAGTGTAAGGGCTTTGTGAACTCAGGGCTGTGAACGACAAGCCTCTTGATTTTTGTCTTGATCCAAAGTGTCTCACTAATGGTGTTACACACACACACACACACACACACACACACACACACACACACACACACAAGATACATGCAGTATATAAATAACCAGCAAGACCTTCAGCGCACACACTACAAAGATGATCTTTGGAGCTCCCTTTGGCAGGGCAAACATGAATGAACTTATGGAATATTGCTACCACAACTCTTTGTTTATATCTTAGTAATCATGTACAGTTTTAACTAAAGCACAGCTTTTCTCTTTCCCTCTCTTTTATGTAATTATATTTCAAGGCTTGGCTTTCTAGTCCCACTTTTCTGAACATCACAAATGGGTTTGGCAGAGAATGTTTCCTTTGTGGTGGTTGGTGACTGATTTTTTTCTTTTTACTAGAGATATATTTAAAATTAAAATAAGAACTACTCTGGGCTTAGAACACTACACCACTAGAGCTGTGTATGAGAGTGAGCTGGATAGATGGTAAAAAGCACAGTTCATTGAATAGTTTTCATTAGCACATCTTTGTTAAAATTAGGCTAGACAGGATTTGCAAGCTGGTTGGCAAATAGTTAAGAACTATTTCAACCTTGTTTGTGGTTTCCTGTGTATTTTTTTGGTTGTTTTTTATTTTATTTTATTTAAAAAAAATGAAATGGCAGTGTACTGCAAGTGTCTTTTCAACTCCATGCTCAATAAAATGGAAAATAGGAAGCAGATAAATCCAGGAATGTGTAATAGGAAAAAGCCTGTATTGTAGCTGGATGTACTGAAAAATGCTTCAGGTTCTGGAAGATAAAACTGAATTTGAATTAATACATTTTTCCTTTCTTCTAAATAAACAGCACATCCAGTTATTTTCACGGCCAATGACATTGAAGTAATAAAGTATTTTTTTAAAAATGTGATTCGTGTTGCTTGTTAATGTTTTTGGTTCTTGATCTCTGTGTATAAATGTTAAAAGGATTTTAAAGCAGACATGCACACTGACGCCTTTAAAGTACATGATGTATATGTTGGGTTTCTCAGCAGGTTCTGTACACTACCATTCATCATACTGCTGCCATCAACAGTCTTATTAATAAACACAATGCCCGCTTTTGCTGGCAGCCATACATACCTTACACCGCCATGTGTCCCAGAGGAGGTGGTGTGGATCATCACATGTTGATTTTTTTCTTTACTCTGTCCTCATTTTAACACTGATATAGGCTAAGCTGTATATAATTTATCTCTGAGATTTTAGAAATTCTGCTGTCAGCGTCAGTGCACCAAGCCGTTGATTTGGACTAGATGAGTATTTAGGTTATATGATTTATTATGTCACTTTTTTCCTTACTGTGGACTGAAAGACTGACAAATCATTAGTCTTCTTGTTTAGATGCAAATATATCAGATGTCAACTCCTTGACCTTGAACTGTTGTTTGCGGTCTTGTGTATGATGCAACCTAATGATGGTGTAATGATGCAGCAACACCCAGGTGACCAAGAAACAACTGAGAGCCATTTGTTAAATAAACTTTAGTTCCAAAAAAAAAAGGGGGGGGGGGGTGTCATATAATAAAGTCTATAGTACACCTTATGACCATACATAGCTGACAGCTGTAATCTTTAAAGTCTTTTAGTAGTGTCTCTGAAAAATAAGAAATTTCCACATAAAATGTCTGATAAACACCTTGAAATGTAGATGTCGAAGACAGTTAATCATAATTATCAAAACTGTAAAGAGAACAATGTTAGTACAGCAGGTAGCATCGGTAGGCAGGACCTTGGGTTGGTCCTGAGCGTGACTTAATGTCCGTATGGGGTGTCACTTGTTCTATACATGTCTGGTGTCTGCCCACCAGTGGGGTTTCTCTTCTCATCCAGAAGGTGTGTGTATGTGTGTGCATGGTGCCCTGCATATCGATCATATACACCAATCAGCCATAACATTAAAACCACCTCCTTGTATCTAGACTCTTTGTCCATTTTATCAGCTCCAGTGACTAATCAGGTGCACTTTGTAGTTTTACATATAGAGACTGTAGTCCATCTGTTTTTCTACAGACTTTGTTAGCCCCCAGGACCCCCACAGGACCACCACAGAGCAGGTATTATTTGCATGGTGGATGATTGTCAGCACTGCAGTTACACTGATGTGGTGGTGGTGTGTTAGTGTGTGTTGTGCTGGTACGATTGGATCAAATACTGTAGTGCTGCTGAAGTTTTTAAACCCCTCAGTGTCACTGCTGGACTGAAAATAGTCCACCAACCAAAGATTTCCATCCAACAGTGCCCTGTGGGTAACATCCTGTGACCACTGATGAAGGACTAGAGGATGACTAACACAAACTGTGCAGCAACAGATGAGTTACTCTCTCTGACATTACAGCAAATAGGTAGGTGTGTCTAATAGAGTGGACAGTGAGTGGACAGTGTTTAAAAACTCCAGCAGCTCTGCAGTGTCTGATCCAATCCTACCAGCACAACACACCACCATCAGGGTCACTGCAGTGCTGAGAATGATCCAGCATCCAAACAATACCTGCTCCGTGTGGTGGTCCTGACCACTGAAGAAAAGGGTAAAAGGAGGTGAACAAAGTCAGCAGAAAAACAGCTGGACTACAGTATGTATCTGTAGAACTGTATAGTGCACCTGTATGGTCAGTGGAACTGATAAAATAGACAGAGTTTAGATACAAGGGGGTGGTTTTAATGTTATGGCTGATCGGTGTGTATATATATATATGAGCCAATGTTCTAGGGATTGTTTCAGGATCGACTGCCACCCTGACCAAGATTAAGTGATTACTGATGATGATGATAAATGAATGTAAATCTCACCAGTATCAGAAATAGAAAGCTCTAATTACAGCAGCCTTAAACGGATGGAGATCAGTTTGCACACAAGTCGGATGGGATGACAAACAGGATGCAGTTCGGTCAAAGGTTTTTAGGCCTCCAGGAGAAACCTCCCAAACCTTACCCAAGTAAACATTCACATTAAGTACAGTTTCAAAGTTTTATTATCCTCACTTAAGGTGTGAACATGTACTGTGGTGTGAAATAGCTACAGATAAGTAAATGTAAGGAAGAGGGAGCGTGCTTGGGGGTTTTGGGATCCCGGACTGTAACAGGCGCTGTGCTCCACACCGGAAGTGTCCCCCCCGAGGCGCTTCTCTCTGTGTCTAGCTAAAGCTAGCGTGACTGCTGCTACTACTAGCGTCGATTTCTAGATTTGCTGGATCCGCCATATTTTCCACTAGGAGACCCCGAGAGGTAATATAACACAACATTTTTAATGGAAGAACCCGTAAATATCTTTATTTCCCCATCGTGATATATACACAGCCGTGTAATCTATCGCATTTTGAAACTCTAGAGCCTGAACTCGCCGAGAGCTTAAAATACTGCTAATTATCGCTGGCAAAGTTGTCTAGCTTAGCTTCCTAGCTGCCCTTTTTTCGTAGCTTTAGCGTTGCCGTGCTTCCTTTTAATGAGCTGAGCAGGATTATTTTTTCGTTTTGTGTCCGTCTGTCTAGGTTGATAAATAAACGTGTGTTTGGGATATTTACTGTACGAGTTGTGTAACCCGATGTGCGCTGTGATATAATATTTTCCGCCTGCTTGCTAACTCCTCCATCACCCACCCGGCTTTGATGTCGCGTGGCTAGCTAGCGACACACAACTAACCTAACGCTAGCTATTTTATCTGTTAGCGACATTGCGCTGTTGGACACGCTGTTAAAACACGAAGCCGTTTTTAGGACACATTTTAGGACCTGTAGTGTAAAGCCAGTGCGTTAGGATGGAACTGTAGATAGCAGGCGGTGTATTTTAGGCGTGGCAAACGTTAACGCCATGCATAGTGCTTATGGCAGCTAGCTAGCGCTAAAGCTTTTGCACGGCTTAGTGGCGGAACTCTAAATTGATTTATGTATGTATTAGACCGACTGGTTGTGTATTATAAGCGTGTTTTCTGTTCAGCTTTATTAAAGAAACGTTCAGTGTTTCGTAAGGTAATGAATTTTAAGCGCAATTCGACAGCAAGGTTCAGCTCCGAGCCTAAGAGCTAGCATGGCTGCTTAGCAGATTTACACAGCTAGGCCTGTGTGTGGGGGAAACGTCTATCTGAGCAGCTCACTAAATGTGTATTAGTGACTCAAAACCCACCAAGCTATGAAAACTGTAACTAAGAATAAAAGGCTATTGCATGTGGTTAGTGAACAGGGATCCAGGGCGAGTTGGGTTTTTTTTTCTGTGTACTGCATGAGACGCAGTGCGAGTGAAATCTCTGACTTGTTTAATAAACAGGCTACAGCATCACTGCGTTGCTTAACACCCTTTTGTGTTATATTTTAGTGCTCAGAAAGCCTTGAGGAATGACATTTTGGAGTGCTGTGCCTCCTGAATAGAATGCTGGATGTCCTCTCATAGCAGCTACAACCAGGTGAGTCTGGGTTTCCTTATACCTGTAGAGAACCTTAGAGGGAAATGTGCCTTAATAGTCTAGTCATATAGTTATATAAAGTTTTTGAGATGTATTCAAAAATGCATAATTAGAAAGTTTTTCTATATAGCATGGAAACACAAAACAATGTGTTAATTTTCCTTTGGATGGCTCAGGATCTTCCCTGTTTGCCAAACATTCATAAGGCTAGATTTTTATCAATTTCCGAAAGGCTGCAGTAGTTAAATATATAACCAGCTTGTGGTGTAGGTGTAGGTTACTTCCTCTCTTGCAGCCCTAAAATGACACACAGTTGGCTCGTGAACAGCTTGTATACTTTTTGACTTTTTTTTTTCTCACACTATTGCTTGTTTTGTTTTCCTTAATGTGGCTTGGTTTCTTTGCAGCTTATGCTCCTCCATAAAGCAATCGCATCAGCTTTCATCAGCTCCACCTCTCATCTACTGCTTGGAGGAAACCTCCAAGGTAATGTTATTATTGTGTAAAAAAAAAAAAAAAAGGAAGGCATGTAGTAGGAGCTCTTGCGAAGTGTGATTCTGCTTCCTGCAGTGTGTTTAGGGAGTTAGTCCACTCTGAAGGGACAAGCAAAATGCAGACAAGGGAGTCTCACGTAGTGTTGCTCGTAGTGCCCTCAACCTTGTTAGATGGTGCGTCTTATTCTGTAGTATTCACTGTTTTATAGCTCCTCGGGTTCTTTCATTATGTTATTTAACGGGATTGTTTCTCTGTACAGAGTTGCTTATTTCAGCTTTGCATCGACTGTATGCAGTCTGCCACCTTAATTAAAGCCAGTCCTCCAGTTTTAATTAAATGCATTAAATCCAGTTTTACCTAGTCATTTAAATTCAACTTGGACTGTTGTTGCTAGAGTTTGCGTTGACATTGCACAGCAGCTGTCCCACATCTGCTTCTTTTCCTGTTTCCCAGGTGCTTCTGGGAATATCCCGAGTAGAATATGTCCGGTCCTGTCTCAAGCCGCTCTCGAGTTTACCCTGATGTAAACACACAGAGACCCAGAGAGTACTGGGATTATGAGTCCCATGTGGTAGAGTGGGGGTAAGTCAAAGTCTCAACACTGAGCACCAGAACTGGTTTATATTTAAATGTCCCGTTGATGTAATTTGTGCATTTGATATTCTAAGTATGGTTAATTGAACTTGTTTTGCTATTTCTGAACTTTCCTTTGTATTTCATTTTGATGTAATTTTCAGCTCGGTAGATAAATGTAGCATGTTTTCTCTGGTAATGTTAAAACCACCCAGGATCAGGGATGTGCATTTCAGACAAACTTGCTCTTTATCGAGGTATTATTCGAATAGTCGACTGCTGGTCTATACAAGTTGCAGAAATAGCATGATGGGCACAAAACAGTAAGCTTTTATCTGCTGCACTGTTTGTGGATATAAAGTACACCAGTGACACTTGAGACTCACTACACTGATGCACAGTATGTCTACATTTGACTTTAATCGTCCCCACATGATGTTACACTGTCATACAGTTGCATTTTCTCCCATTATATTATCAACATTTACACGCTTTAACATCAGAGTATGCTTGTATTAGTCACAGTTTAAAAATAGGCCAAGAATCTTTTTCTCACCAATAAAATTGGCAATTGACGTACTAATCTGGAATGACTGACGGTTGTAAAGGGGCTTTGAACTCTGATATTAACGGACAACGCTAGAAGCCCCGCCCCTTTCCCCATCTCATGTGCTCTCGTCTAAACTTGTGGGGCAATCTCGCCTTCAGTCAACACGGTACTTTGAAATTCTTTCAGGAGTAGACCGACAGAGAAAATGACCATGCTGTTGTTAGACAGCCGATTTGTAAAAGTCTCAATTCAAAATGTACAGATATAATTAATTTTGCTGTTTGCCATTCATTGCTGCAGAATCCCATAAAACTTCACCATTAGCCCATAAGTTCTTGCAGCTGATGTTCTTACCCTCACTCCTACTCTTCTTAAACCCTGAATGGTGGAAATGCCCATAATCACCTTTGGACTATTAAATTGTTTACCAGGAATTGTTATTTTATATGCTATATTGCACAACACTTTCACAACATCCTTTCAAGGTGATGAGTTACAACATGTTTATGTGCCACATGGCTGGTTGGCTGTGTACTGATGAGTGATGACATCGCTTCCTCCTGGTTAAATGCACCGTTTTCATATGTAGTGAGCAAGAAGTCTGTGGAATTTTGTGCAGCTGTATTTAAAGGTCTCCATATGCTGCCTGTCTTTTTATAGTTTTATAGAGAAACAAGAAACATCTCTGTACATGCATAGTGCAAGAAGTCTTTGTTTTGCAGCACTGGATCATTTACATTTAGCAGGACACTGTGTTAAAATACCACTTGGTGATGTGGTTTTAGGGAGATACACAGCCATGTTATGCTTATGAGAATGGTCTTCTGCCTTTTTGTGCAAAACTGCATGCAGAAAAACAAACAAAATGCAGCTAATCCACCTCGAGCACATAATGATGCTGTGCAAACAGCAAAGACGGTCATAACATGCAGGCAATCGCACAGCTCCTCGCTGGTGGGCTGCTTTTCAGCAACCTTTTTTATCTTGTGACTCATGATTATCGTTCAGTGACGCTCATGTGCGTAATATAATAGATCAGTATTAAAAAATGTCTTTGTATTCTTTCTTTTGGAATGATGGAAAGTTAAAGTAATTTTTTTTTTTGTCTGGTGTTCTTGTGCTTCAGAAATCAGGATGACTACCAGCTTGTGCGGAAGCTGGGTCGAGGAAAGTACAGCGAAGTGTTTGAAGCCATAAACATTACGAACAATGAGAAAGTTGTGGTGAAAATACTGAAGGTACATTTCCTGTGTTTGCATGCTGATTTTATTTTACTGTGTTTAAGTCCAACTGAAAATAAGTGTAGAAATATGTTATTACCTGGCAGCAACTTTACCACATTGTGTTTGTGTTAACAACAGCCTGTGAAAAAGAAGAAAATCAAGAGAGAAATTAAAATTCTTGAGAACCTGAGAGGAGGCCCCAATATCATAACTCTTTTAGACATCGTCAAGGATCCTGTGGTGAGTGTTTCTGTGCTGATTTATCGTGTTTCTTTTTATTTCTTTTCTGGCAGATCAAAAATAATCAGTGTTTAATGGAGTGACTGTACATTGGAGTGACTGTACATTATGTTGTATTTTTGGAATCAGTGTGTGAGTGAGAGAGAGAGAGAGAGAGAGTACACATTTTACAATATTAAATTCTGTCTAATCGTGTTTCCCTGCAGTCTCGGACACCAGCTCTGGTTTTTGAGCACGTAAACAACACAGATTTCAAGGTAAGATGATGGCAGCTGGAGGGAGGGAAATGATATGTAGTGATTGTTTTATACATATTGGTGGGAGTAAGAAATGGTCAGTAAAATAGTCCTGTATGAAATCTGATGCCTTAGTTAATTTGAGTCAGTTCTTTTGGCTTTATTTGCTTTTGTCTTTGTTAAATAGTTTTTAAGTAAGTTAATTATTAATAATTGTATCGTCTTAAGACTGTACGGTCTGTACTTCTAAATTCAAATTGTCGTAGACCTCCTTAGTTTCTTGAAGCAGTTAAACGCTGCTCCATAATCAGTCCTTGAGTAATGATGATTATTTTTTTTTCTGTCTCTACAGCAATTGTATCAAACATTATCGGATTATGACATTCGCTTCTACATGTATGAAATTCTGAAGGTAAGATACTATTTTGTAGGCAGATAATAAAAAAAAAAACAAAGTTAAATGCTACCAGCATGTTTAGGTTTTTCAGATTTTTGACATCAGAAACCAAAAAAAGGTGGTCGTTTTAACCCTTTATACCCCTATAGAATTTAAGAGCAGTGCAGCAAGTCACTGAACAGCACAGGAATTCCTTTGTTTGTCATCTTCTAAACAAACAGCTGTAGCTTTGACAATTAATTCAAATTGTATTTTAATATGATATAAAATCTGTGTTCATAACATCTACAAATATTAAAATTGCTTTATATACACCCTAAAACTCATTTCCAATAGCCAGATTCATTTTGAACTTTTTGTATCATCGTAATGTGTGTTAAGTGGTTTTATTACTTATTTTGTAAATAATTAAGTATACAATTATTTATCAAACACCTCTTAACCACATACATTACAAGAAACTGGCGACTGGCAAGATAACAAGAAACAGATTGCCAAAGCTAGGGGAAAAATTATGATTATTTTGCACTCGGTGTGTCTGTCTTGCACGTGTATGCGCACTCTTTCCTGCTCTCGCGCACTTATGCTGAACAAAATAACTCTAGCAAGTTAGTTCGTCCTAACAAAAGAGGAGGATGGTATAACTATGCTTAAGCATTTTTATTTTTTACATTTCGCGATCACAGCTGTCATCCAAACAGTGGATTGTCATCATTGTTGCACATAAATACTTTCATTCGGTGAGAAAAGGAGCAGGCTCTGCCGATAGCTAGCTATAGTAAGTCCCACAGGCACGGTTACTCCTTAACCGCTCAGTCAGTAGCAAAATAACTAACAAATACTTCAGAAATGTCAACACATCAGTTTTTTCATTTCAAAATAAAGGTATGGTGCATGTATGCATAAGCATGGTATTATTTCATTAATGAAGATTACACTACAGCAGATTACAGTGAAATTCAAACAGGCCGTCCGTAGGAGCTGTGAGGTATAGAGGGTTAATAAAATGGACCCGAGTTAATGTCTGTCCTGGATTTTAACTGCATCCATCTGCGATGTCTGTGTGTGTATTTTCACTAGGCTCTAGACTACTGTCACAGCATGGGAATTATGCACAGGGATGTCAAACCACACAATGTCATGATTGACCATGAGCACAGAAAGGTAAGCCAATACTATTCTCATTTCACTTTGCGTTCAATGTAAACAATATTCTAAAAAAATGTTTAGAAAAATAAGGTCATCCACTATTTGATGAATAGTGGCTCTTGAGCAGATTAGTGTTGTCATAATACAATGCTATTAATTAACTGTCCTTAATGCTTTAATAAATAACCGTTCTTTTCCTCATAAAGCTTCGTCTGATAGACTGGGGCTTGGCCGAGTTTTACCATCCAAACCAGGAGTACAATGTGCGAGTCGCTTCCAGGTACTTCAAAGGTCCTGAGCTGCTTGTTGACTACCAGGTGAAGACACTTTTTGTACCCGTGTTAAATTATTATTATTATTATTTTTTTTTTTTTTGCTTTAAATGCTTTGCATAACAATGAATTCCTTCACTGATCATGATTTTAAGCTAATGATTTTGTTTCTTTGATATTTTTAGATGTATGACTACAGTTTGGACATGTGGAGTTTGGGTTGCATGCTGGCCAGTATGATCTTCAGGAAGGAACCTTTTTTCCATGGACATGACAATTATGACCAGGTACTACTTCTCTTCCTAAAACATTAAAAAGACATGGAAGGAATTTATATAGCAATGTTAGAGACAGAACTGATCTGATGTCCTGTATTAGTCTCATGCCAGTATTGGCAGAGAATGTTGGATTAGGTATCATGGGGAAAAAATATTTTTCTGAATCAAATCCAACCTGCAATATTGCAGAATATTTTAGTGCAGTGTGATGTAAAGTACTCCAAAAATAAGGTCATGTGATAAATGTCCACACTGTTGATGGTTTAGTTTGTTTTTGTGTAAATATTCATACATATTTACACAAAAACAAACAAAACAATGAATAGTGTTGCATATAGTGCATTGGTAGACGAGTACAGTTCGGGTTCATTTGGCTGCTGATAATGTGGTCATAGACAAAGGATCAAAAAAGTTGAAACATAATACACTGTTATGTGCCTTGATGCTTTTAACACACTGAATTTATTTTGAATGCTGGTTGCACTGCATGATCTGCTTAGATTAAATTCTGTGTATGTCTGACATAGTGTTTTCCTAATCAGCAACATGATCATGGTTAAATAAGTTAAAAATACAGGCGCTAATTTGGAATAATATTTGTTTGGTATAGTATTTTGCTGAGCATGATGCACTACTTCAGAAAATTCCTTAGAAGGATAGGGACTATAGATACACACTTGTCCCCTCTCCTGCTCATGTACTTACTTGTTTCCCTCAATCTGCATAAATTCGCTTAACTAGTTTGCCATACATTGTTGCATTACATTAGTTATGTAAATAAAATTTAGCTCAGTTGCTTGATGGCCTAGCCCTGTATCTAAATATGCATTCTTCCTAAATAGTAATTTTGTAAATATTTTCATTTGAGTATGGTAATCATTAATTTAATTAATTAACAAGCTAATTAGTTTAAAAAAAAGATTGGATAGTTGATACTCAAGCTGACACTCAAGGTTTCAGAAAATATGGCCAGGAATTCATATATTGTTTGTTTTTAGGCTGTGGAATGTCTTGGACTAGGCTTCACTTTTTTTTAATATAGAAATGTACCGCTTATGTTTAATGTCCCTACTTTTCCTTAAACAGCTTGTAAGGATTGCAAAAGTCCTAGGCACAGAAGACCTGTATGATTACATTGACAAATACAACATTGAGCTGGACCCACGCTTTAATGACATTTTAGGAAGGTAAGTGCGAGCATGGAATGTAAAAAAAAAAAAAAAAAGTTTCTAAAAAAAAAATGAGCATAATTATTATATAATTATACAAACAAGTATTATTGATGTAGTCCATTAATAAGTGCTGTGTGTTCGTGAGCAGGCATTCACGTAAGCGATGGGAGCGCTTTGTGCACAGTGAGAACCAGCACCTTGTGAGCACTGAGGCGCTGGACTTCCTGGACAAGCTACTGCGTTACGATCACCAGGCTCGCCTAACTGCACGAGAGGCCATGGATCATCCCTATTTCTGTAAGCCCACAGCCTGACAGACTTGTTCAATAATCACTCCTCTGATAAACAACTCTAAATCTTGCATCCTATAACCTGTAAAGCTTTATCCAAATCATATGCTGGCTTTCATTGATAAAATAAGCATTATGTCCATGTCTCTTCTAATTTAAGATTATTACAAAAATCTGCAGTCTTGGGTGCTCATTTGTGAGGTGGAGTGAGAGCGTAATTCAAAGTACCGCAAATACAGGCAAGGCCAGACTAACCACAGTGTATTAGAGTGCATTCATCTAGCCTCCCTGTCTTATGTTTGTCAGTGCTAGACTAATTCCAAATTAGTGTGCTTCGAAATCTGCACTTTTGGGAACATTAAAAATAATAATAATTATAAATAATAAACTGGGCGACACGGTGGCTCGGTGGGTAGCACAGTCGCCTCACAGCAAGAAGGTCCCGGGTTCAATCCCCGGGTGGGGTGGTCTGGGTCCTTTCTGTATGGAGTCTGCATGTCCTCCCCGTGTCCGCGTGGGTTTCCTCCGGGTACTCCGGTTTCCTCCCACAGTCCAAAGACAT
>JAOVVG010000047.1:22924652-22935785 GCA_028566375.1 Leptodoras nelsoni | reverse complement strand
ACTAATATTTAAATTGGTTTGATGTTCCGAAACATTTAAGTGTGACAAACATGCAAAAAATCAGGAAATCAGGAAGGTGGCAAACACTTTTTCACACCACTGTATATGCCATTTTGTTTAGTTTCATGACATGGACTTCACTAATGAAAACCAATATTCTCCATCAAGCTGGTTCCAACATTCTCAAATAGCGATTTGACAGATTGTCTTAGCAGGTTGGAGCCTTATTGTCATGGACCAATTTATTTTTCATTTCCAACATAAATCTTCAATTGGATTGAGTTCCAGATTGTTTGCTGGCAATGTCATTGAGCTGATATGCCTTTCCTGAAGAAAAGCCTTAACACTCTTTCCTCTGTGTCAAGATATATGATCAGACTGAAAGTGATTCATAATCACCAAGCCTATTTTCTATCAGTGAAATAAGAAAATTGTCCAAACTTTCAGTGTATGCCTCTGCATTGACTATTGAGGTAATGAGTTCCATCTCCCCTGGTCCTTTACCTTGACATGTAACCCCATATTATAAATAAGTGGCACAATTTCTTTGTTTCCTTCAGGCAGCAATCTTTATATGTTTCATTACAACAAAAAAGATAAAGTTCCAGCATCATGTCCTTGGCCAATGCAGATTTGTGATTTATCACTGAATATCACTTTCATCCAGTCATCCACAATCCAGAATTGCTTGTCTTTGGCGCACTGTAACCTTCTTTTCTTCTGTGTAGGTGTAGCAGGTTTTTGTTTAGCTTTTCTATACGTAAATCCCATTATGTTCAGCTGATTTCTTACAGTCCTGTCACAAACTGCTGTTTCCACCCATTTGTTTTTGCTGTGCATTTCTATTTTAAAAGCATATTGCTTTGGATTTTCAATCCTGATTCTTTAATGTCTTTCTGGTTCTATCTATAGGTTTTCCTTTTATAACCTTGACATTTTATTTATACCATGTTTTAGATTCAGCTGACTGGGAACGACCTTTTGACATCTCTCTTGTTGGGGGCATGTTCCCTTTCAATTAGCCAAGCCCATTAAAATCTGTATGCACTCTCTTTTAACTGCAGACTAATTTTCATTTTTAGACCTGTGCTGCTATTTGTTTTAGAAATGCAAATGACTAGATGAATCCATAATGTTTGGCTCAACATTGAGTAACTCCATTTGCATTCAAATAATAATAATATCCAAATCGCTTCTCACTGATACATCTCCATTTCTCTTTACAATTTACTTTGCAATTATTTCACATTTTATTCCTGACTACAGTGCCATATGCCCTCTGGTCCAAAACATTGATGCCTTTTGTTAACACATTACTGAATTTGCATTCCACACATAAGAAAGATTTTTCCAGATAAAACATAACTATCATTTGAGGGTTCTTAGGCTACATATGGAGTAAAACATAAAAAAAAATTTTTTCCAAAGGACAATTCGTCCATGACCTTTATTGTGTAATAAAGCCCTATTACTATGAAATAAAATACCATCTGTCCTCTCTGCCAAAACAATAGAATATGAGATCTACTTTAGTAGCTCATGTATGAACAAAGCTAAAAAGGCCAATATAATAAAATCATAAAATTTGCGAGCCCTGCTCACATGAACTGAGATAATTTGGTATGCAGTGTCCTCTCATAAAATATCTAAATGACACCATATATAGTCACAGCGATTTAGAAAAGGATATTTAATTCACTTTTATTGCAGCACACACTGCTAAACTCTAGATGTATCATTTACAACGGCAATAATTACATGTTTAAGTACACTCTTATATCCTACCAATTGACCTCCTTATGTAATGTGTGGAATCCACATGCTGATTAGGAAATAAAGCTACAATTCTTTTTGAACATTTACCAATGCAATTTTGGTGAGATATCTACTTCTGTTCTGCTGTGGTTTTCTTCTTTCACAATTATCCTTTGATTTATTTCCTTCTAATCCTTATGGGCCAGCTATTTGGTAACTCTACATACAACCGGATTGCTACCAGGAAAGAAAATCACAGCTAATGTGTCACAACATTCACATTATTATAAAAAAGAAAAATGTTATATCAGTGGCCATGGGATGGTTGTTGATGCCAGATTAGTCAGGAACTCCTATTAGTCAGGAACCTGAGGCTACAGTGGGCACAGTCTTTACAAACTTTCTCTTCTCTACATTTATGGACAGTGGTTATAACAGGAAGTGAGAGTGCCTTGAGATGGATAGGATCATATAAAATCTATTTGTCTTCCTCTGGTCCAAATTGGACCTAAAATTGTAATATCGAGGTCTTTAGGGGAACGTTGGTCTTTGAATACACTCCATGGATTTCAGGTTCATTTATAGAGCCAGAAGCTGCAAAAATGTGTTCATTACCTCAAAACAAAAACTCTAATGTTTCATTACTGCTCCGAGTTAGCAGTGCATGGGGCTCTAGAGTAAAGTTATGAGCAAGATGAAATACTCCAAAGGCAACCTGTCATATGGATCATATGGTGTGTACGGTCATCAAAGCAGGATTCTGAATCATACAGTGTACTGTATTTCTATAAAGTCCTCTCATTGTTGACTTTTTATTCTCATAAACTCTGTGGCACTGTAAATTATGGCAGCTTTATAAACCAACAATGCACTCACAAAAGCCATATAACACTTCATCAAACATCTGATGGAGGATCCCTTTTATGCTGACTGCTTTTTTTAGTGTAGACCATTAAACAACCCCCTTTTCTGTGATTTGATCCATGTGATAGACCATGTGAAAAGTCTTCACAATTACCTTACTGGTTTGCTCAGGGTTGTGTAGTAAACCCACATATTTTATGACTATTGCAGACTACGGCATGTAGCTTTTGGGAAGAAGTGATGAGATTTATGCTAACACACTTTCTCTCGTGTACACTAGCTTTTACCTCATCCTGTGAGTGACATATTGGTGAATTCCATTTCATGATAGATAAAAGTTAATCCCCTCTCCCGCTTTTCCTGTACTGTACACACATTATTGTTAATCCAAGAGGAAACATATATCTTACAGAGAACAATGAACCAAAGCCACACATTCCATACAGTCCACTTGGGTTGCGATTCCCATATTCAGTACTACATGGGAAAGTGAGAATTGTATAAGAGATAATACTTCTATGGGATTTACAGCAATGCATGTCCATGTAACTAAGAAAACAATAAAGAATGAATGTGATATGTGACATCCGTGTTCCAAAAACCTGAAAAAACTACAAATAATGGTGTGAAATCTGAAAGTTCTAAAGTGTGTATGATTACTCATGGGCTAGATTTTAAAAAATTGCACATATTTGAAATTTACTAAGTGAGAAATTTGGCTAGAAGCTGAGAAAGAATGGGTGGGCTCATATTTTGCAAGTGCTAAGTGTCCTCAGAAGAGGTCTAAAAGTAGTAGGGAACAGCTGTTCAAATACAAAACCATTTCAATGTGGTTAATAAGAGTAGGGTCATAATTGTCATTAAACATCTTACAAACCCCATTTCCAGAAAAGCTGGGACACTTTCTAATAACGGAATAAAAACTAAAAACTTCAATTTGTTAAATCACTAGAACTCTTAAGTTTAAGTCCTAAAAGTACATACAAAAACATTTTCAGTGTTTTCACATACAAACCTAAGTGTATTTTGTAAATATTAAAAACAAGAGAATGCTACCTGCAACACAACACAAGCAACACTGTTCTGGAAGATTCCCCAATTAGCAGTTTAACTGGTAACAGGTGATAAATATATGTATAAATGGAGCTTCCACCAAAGGCTTAGACTTCGCAAGCAAAGACGGGTCGTGGTTCACCACTTTGTGCCAAACATCATGAGAGAATTGTCAGTCCGTTCGAATACAATGTTTCTCTGTGCGAGATGGCAAAGTATTTAGAACTTTCACATTCAACAGATCATAATATCATGAAAAGATTCAGGGACTCAGGGGAAATCTTGGTGTGTAAAGGTCATGGGTGGAAACCACTGCTGAATGTGTGTGATCATGGAGCCCTCAGGCAGTATTGTTTGAGAATAGTCACATGGGCTCAGGAGAACTTTGAAAGATCATTGCCACTTAACACAGTTAAACACATCAAAAAATGCAACCTGAAACTGTATTACACAAAGAGGAAGCCATATATTAATTTTGCACAGAAATACTGATGGGTTCTCTGGGCCTGAAGTTGTCTGAGATGGACCAAAAGACAATGGAAACGTGTTGTTGGATGTTGGGTTCTATGTGCCAAAGATGAAAAAGTCCATCCAGACCGTTAACAACAGGAAGTATGGAAAGAAAGAAAGTAAGGTAGCTGAGGCTGATGAACTGTCAGAGCCAGAATTCACAGACCATACTAACCATGGTGTTTTTCCCCCCAGTGTTTCTAGAAGCATACTGGTATGGTTCACATTTCATATATAAATTAAAAACACCCCTTCTAGTTTAGGTCATGGCTACTTGGGGTTATATCTGAATACAGATGCAGATGTGGATGTTTGAAGCACTACATGGGTAAAGATACAGGTTGTATCATTTTGCTATAGTCCCTAGATATTATTTTCTGGTTTCTACATGGTAGGCATAGCTCCAGTTAGTAAGTGCAGTCATACATCAGGCACCAAAAAGCCCACAGGGCCCCAGAGCAGCTGTAATCCATCTGTGATTACATATTCCATTGTACAACAGTAGCATATAGTATATCATGATTTGTCCAGCATATACCTTTACATTGAAGTGATTCCTGTCAAACTAAAGAGGAAAAATGACTCTGCAATGGGCTTGTTTATGGGAATGTGGTGAAAAACTCCACAAAAGTTTATTTGAGCTCTAACCATGTTTCCCAGAGCCACATAATCAATCAATGTGCCCAGTCAAATGCACTTCCCCATGTCAAATATAGAAGTCAGCTATGGTCCTTTATGACATCTGGTAAGATTTCTGAATGTAAAAATTGTACTTAAATATGAAATAGGACAAAATAAAAACAGACTTATACAGATATATATATATATATACTGTATATATATCTATCTCCAAGATGTTTTACACCAAAAATATATACTGTATACATATACATTGACAAAATATGTGTATGTCTTTTCAATTTACTGAAGGTCAATCGAATATAAACAGGTTAATATTAATATTTATTACTAATTACTATTAATACACCATGAACAAAAACATACAAACCTAGTATAGCCAATCTACCAATCTACCCACTGGTTTTAAAAGGTGGCAGGAAACCTTCATTTTCCTGGAGAGAATGTACTCTACAGAGAGAGTAACCTCTCCACAGAGTCCAGAATAAAATCAGGAACCCTGGAACACTTATTTATTGTTCATTTAGCATTTTCTGGAAGGAATCTCCTGTGTCAGTGTTTTGTAAAAGTGACCATTAAAGCTCTAAAGACTTCAAGGCTTAAGGCTTTGCAGTTTCTTTGTAACATGACAAGCTGCTTTTTTTGCTGAATTCATTTCAAGAGAAAGAAAAAAGAGAAGCTGTTGAGGGAACTATTTATGACCGTTATAACGCAATGCATGGTACTAATCTTAATCTTAAATCATACAACTGACAGCAGGGACAACAATAACAGACAATGTTTTGTGTAATATTTGTATTATAAAAAAGTGTTTTTTATATTGGGTGCATGAAGCTGCATGTACCATACACATCATTTAATGTTCAGCATTTGCTGATGTAATAAAATTAAATATAATTTATTAGTTTATAGTTTATTCAGAAGGTGATACTGGTGTTATAATGTTTTTAATTTGACTGCCTAGGTTAAGTATTATTTTCCATATTGAGAGATAGAGAGCGAGAGAGTGAGAGAGAAAGAGAGAGCATAATGGGGAAGAGTTTCATGTGTCGTTCAGTATGACATCATCTTCTAATATTGTTTTTTTCTTATGAGACTAATTCAACTTGGAAATTAGGGGCTTGGGACATTATAGGCAGCTCTGTGTTCATATTTTCATAGTTTGGCATTATGGTTTATCATTTCTTGGACTGAGATCTTCTTGTAGGTTTTAGAACCATTCATTCTCAGCTGTACAACAAACTAATATAATAACAAAAATAACTATTCCTGTTACTATTTAAGGTTCCTGATTTGGTGTCTAAGCCGTACCCACTTATATACACACCCTCTAGACAGAAGCATTTTTTTCATGCTTGGGTTTAACTCAGCCAGAAGCAAACCCTGATATTTTAATCTCACCGAGTGAGGAGTGAGTGAACATTCAAACATTCAGAATACTCTGGTTTCCACCAGAGACAGTAGTAAATAATCCTTTGTCTCTTGTGATCAATACGTACCACCACGCTTTATTTTTAAACGTTAGAAAACTAATCAACTTCGTGACCTGATACTATCAGAGATCCCACCCAAGACATGCAACAAAAACAAACGGAACAATTCCCCTTAGATGTCAGCTGTACCACAGACAGTCGTGTGCTGGACCGCAGGGATGAGGTGTCTGTGTGAAGAATGTCTCAGCTCATTCAGCTGTACAAACAGACACAAGCTTGTATTTGCAGGTTAGACCCTGATCAGGGGTCTGATACGTCCTCCATGTGACTGAGTCTTTGTTGAGCAAAATTGATCCACATACAGAACTGGGCTATTTGGTACGTGGCCCCTGTTTTTCCACGTTTCCATCGGCTCGGCAGTAGCTTTTTATAACTCCAACTCAAAAACGTGTTTTGTTAAATGTGGTTGAGGTTTGTGCTGGAGCAAACGATTTGTCATGCCATTTAAAAGATTCAAGTGAGTGTAAGCTTCCACTGACTCACTGTCTGAGTGACTACATTTTATAGTGCATAATTATTTAGTTTCAGTTTGACTTGTCTTTTTTTTAAAATGACTTTCCAGTTAAAAATCCACATTGAAAACATTGCTAGCTGACTGCCTTTTATGGTAGATAATCCTTCACATTCATCGTGTGTCGTCATGAAGAGTGAATCTGACGGTGCTCATGCAAAACTTTCTCCATCAAATGTTCCAAAGCTCCAAGGTAAAATGTACCATTTGGTCCTCTGGTACAAATTCTTTATGGATGATCCCTTAAGAAGCCAAAAAGATGATTAACAGTGACATGATTTTTGATTTGCTCATGTGAGCTTTCTTTGGGTGAGGTGATGCCATGTGCCATTCAGCATGTCTTTTTATCTCAGGATCGTGATGATGATTCATCTCCTATGATCACTCAGGGTAGCTTGTCCATAAAATCTTCAATTTTTCAATATTTTCTGATGCACTTTTACCGATTTTCACACATTTGATGCCCCAAACTTCCTTGCACTGTTCCAGTGACAAGGCACTTCAGCAGCAAACATAAAAAACATACTTTTACATTTAAAATAAAAGAAGTTACTTATTGCCACTTTATTGCCACATTTTATATATACAGTATATATACAGTTTGATATGTTCGGTAAATATGCCTGGTTCTATGACTAGAAAGCAAAATGTCTGCAGTAAGTGGCAGAGTAAGAAAATATGAACAACACAAACCTGCCCTGAAGCAACATTTCCTGTTTTCATTTGTCTAAGTATTTCTGCTTTTACTCTACCACTTAATGCTATGTTATGCTGAAGCACACACACCTCCTATGTCTCACTTTGCCTTGTTATTACAGAGTTATTTCATGCAGTCTCAAAATCTCCATTCCAAATAACCATCTGTGAAGCACAAATCTCACAACACGTGCTTTCCACCTTTACTTGTTTGCTTATTCATTATGTTGTCGGACATTTTAAAATGTCACTTATTGTGTGCTATAATCATAAAATTGTTCATATAGACTAGGGATTCTTAACTTTCTTGCAGCCAAGAACTGCTACTGTAAAATAAATTCCACAGACCCATTCAGTACAGATTTATTTCATGAATATTATTTAAATGTGTACACTACTATTTTGGTTATTTATAGGAGCCATAGAGCTTTTTATTACTAAACTTTCCAGCAGCAGAATAAATTAGTTTCAAGTTTAACTTATTTATAGACGATTCCTTTTGCGTAATTTCAGTTTGGATTAAACCCATTTAATTCAGCAGGCTAAAGAAAACTGTAAGAACTCAATAATAAAAATAACAAATTTGATAATGGTGGGTTGCGATTTCTAAAAAAACAAAAAAAAAAACCAATACCAACCAGCCTCACAGACCCACAGGCTATGCTTCATGGGCCCCTGATATAGACTATACAAAGGACCTGGCCAAGATCTTACACAGATGAAACTTCCTGGAACAGAATACCACATAGTTTAAATTGTTACAATAATAACATTGTTTCAATGGTGTTGCATATCTAAGAAACCATTTTAGTTAGTATCTGATTCAAGCACTATAACTATTTATTGTGAAGTCATAAATAACAAGAAATAATCAACAGTACTCAATGATAAATGTACTGGAAATAGACCTTAAAAACTGCAGTCCTGCTGCCATCCAGTTTGTATGATACCCACCCAGAATAAAATGTATAACCCTCTGCTGCCATGTTACTGCTGCCCCATCACAAAAGCTACTGAAGGTAGCTAATTGGCATAGTCTCAAGCTGTATGTTGTGAAAATAAGAAGCATGGGGAAGATGTTTTTTTTGAGGCACCATGCATTATGCGATGTAGGCATGTAGAGTATACTGCACAGAGAAAAAAAATGCACTACTGACTCTGCATGTGGAGGAAACCCGAGCCGTTTAGCTCCCTCTAGTGTAATTAATTTCAATTGTTCCTTGATTGTTGGGGGAGAACAAACTGGTGAGCAAAGCCAGAAATTCAGACTCTGTAGTAATTTAGATTCAGAGAAGAGGCTGAGTCTTATATTTTCCTATTATGAGCTAAATAACTGACTTTTTTGCTGACTATATTGTGATCAACATCTTTGCTAGGTTGCCAGTAAGACCATAGAGAACTGCAACAAAACAGCTGAATTTCAAAAAAGCATTTTCCCATTCTCAACAACAACAACAACAATTTGTATTGTATTGAATTTTATACACAGCAGTGGTTCTCACAGTCTGAAGATCCACAGGGGGGCCTTGAATTTTCTGTTATTTTGTAGAAATCACAACCCACCATCATGAAACTTATATGTATTATTAAGTTATTTGTTGAGTTATTAGCCTATTTGACTTGGACGGAATATGTTTAATCCAAACCTCAATAACTAAAAACACGTAGGCCTATAAATATTGTCAGCTTGGATGAAGTTCAGGAATAAAAGTTCTCTGGCTCCAATAAATAGTCAATATATTATTGTCCACATTTAAATAACAAGTCTAATATTTGAATAGTTGGATTATGTTCAGAGGGGTCCCATGAAATTGATTTTACTGTCAGAGGGGTCTTTGGCTGCAAAAGGTCTGAGATCCCTGTTCTACGGGATTCTTATGCATTTTTGATCGATGTTAATAATATAAACTTCTTCCAGATCAATCCTTTCACTCTTTATATGCCAATTGCCAAGGGCAAATATATAGTTCACTATTAATAGTTTATTTTTTTAACTTGCTTTAGCACAATGCAGACTGTAAATAATAGGCCAATTTGACCAAGATTAGTGGGGTTACTATGGGGGAGCTAATCATATTTCATGGGCAGCTGAAGCACCCTTAATTGTTGGTTATGGCTTTTAGACTTTTTTTAGACTTTAGAATTTTAGATAGATTGATTCTGGCTTGATGTCAGGGGTAAGAGTAAGGATCTGACCAACTCTGACAATGGTCAAATTGTGTGGGTTATACAGTTGGGTCAGAGAATCTCCGCAACAGCAGGTCTTGTAGTGTTTTCCCTCTATATAGTAGTTAGTACCCACCAAAAGTAGTCCAGGAAAGGGCAACCAGTGACAATGTCATGGGCAGCCAAGGCTTACTGATGTGCATAGGGAGTGAAGGCTAGCCCTTCTGGTCTGATCCCACAGAAGAGGTACTGTAGAATAGACTGCTGAAAAAGTTAATGCTGGTGGTGATAGAAGGTCTTCAGAACACACAGTGGATCACAGCTTGTGGTGTAGCTGCAGACCAGTCAGCGTGCCCATGGAACAATGGAAGAAGGTGTCCCGCTTTCTTTTATTTCGTGTAAATGGCCAGGTGTGTGTATGTGGATTACCTGCAGAAGAGATGGCACCAGGAAGCACTATGGGTGTATGGTGTTGATAGGTGTTGACTTGGCTTCCAACTTTACCAGATCTCAATCCAATCAAACATCTGTGGTATGTACTGGGCAAACAAATCTGATCCATGGAGGGTTTTACCTTGGAATATACAAGGTTTAGAGAATCTGCTGCTGTCTTGGTGCCAGATACCTCAGCACACCTTCAGAGGTCTTGTGGAGTCCAGGGCTTGATGGGTCAGAAGGCACAAGATAAGATAAGATAATATAAGATGCCTTCATTGTCATCGTACTGTGTACAACGAAATTGAGCAGCAATCCAACGGTGCTTGCCAAAAGTTACATACATAAATTCTATATACAAATTATAATAAAAAAAAAAAAAGAAAAGGCAGTGAGGTAGCATTGAGGTATTGCACACACCCTGAATAATTTAAATATTGCACTGAATATACAGACCCAGTTCAAAAAAATGTTAATATCATGGAAAAGTTGATTAATTTCCATAATTCCATTCAAAAAGTAAAACTTTCATAGATTATATTCAGGGCCCACAATTTAAATGATTTCAAGTATTTGTTTGTTTATTTTTACCTAATTTGGGCTTCCAGCTCATAAAACCCACAAAAACAGGAATTAAAAAAAATAGAATACTTATAATATAATATATATAGGGCAGTGGTAGCCCAGTGGGTTAAGACTCAGGGTTAGGGGTTTGAACCCAGATCGGGGCTACTGCTGTCCTCTGTCCCAACACCCCGCTTAAGGGGAAGGGTTGTGTCAGGAAGCGCATCCGGCATAAACACTGTGCCAGACTATGATGCGGACTTGATCTGCTGTGGCGACCCCAAGGAATGGGAGCAGCTGAAGGTAGGTTATAATTAGGGGTGGGACTCGATTAAAAAAATTAATCTAATTAATTAGAAGCTTTGTAATAAATTAATCGAAATTAATCACATTTTAATCGCATTTCAATATTTAACATGAGAAATATTAATTTAAGTTTGAATGATG
>JAOVVG010000047.1:22901958-22912870 GCA_028566375.1 Leptodoras nelsoni | reverse complement strand
CTTGAAGTGATGGTATGGCCCCCACAGAGCCCTGATCTCAACATCATCCAGTCTGTCTGGGATTACATGAAAAGACAAAGGATTTGAGGAAGCCTACATCTACAGAAGAGCTGTGGTTAGTTCTCCAAGATGTTTGGAACAACCTACAAGCCTTCAAAACTTGTGTACAAGTGTACCTAGAAGAATTGAAGCTGGTTTGAAGGCAAAGGGTGGTCATACCAAATATTGATTTGATTCAGATTTCTCTTCTGTCCATTCCACTGTATTTTGTTAACTGATGAAAATAAATTATTAATACTTCCATTTTTAAAGCATTCTTAGCATTCTCAGTTAACTGCCTAAAACTTTTGCACAGTACTGTATGTCTGCATATTATTTGGGGGTTAAAGATTTTTTGTATTTAACATGACAAATGTAAGTGCACACTTTGGATTCAGCATTTAGATGATTTAAGGGTTGACTTGTCTGTTTATCAATGCAGGTAAAGAAGAGAGTAGTGCAGGTCATCAGTGCTATGGCACACCATGGTTACCTGGAGCTGGAGGGAGGAGACATGCTTGTGCGCTTTATCATTCAGCACTGCGCTCTGTCAGACACTTACCATGTATGTACCTTTTCAAGTTAATTTTCACTTACATCTCGCATGTATCTGGGTCTTTGAATAGGACGTATTGAGTAAGTGATATAAATTAGAGAGGGGATCCCTTTTGACATCTCAGGAACCATTGATTACTGAGTTACTCAAGCAGTTAATAACATCCTTTCAAGTATTTTCCAGCATGACACCAAACTTGTTGAGAATATTATCCTTCTATCCTCATGTAAAATATTATGAAAAAGTGTTTGACAAATATGCAGAATAAAGTGGGAAGGGCCACACTTGAATATTTCAGATCATCACTACTTTAAATATTAGACAAAGTATCCAAAGTAAACAAAATGCTGTTTTTAAAAGATGAATTCATTTATTGAAGATAAAATGCTATTCAGCTCAGCCTGGCCCTATGTGAAAAAGTAATTGCCCCCTTAGCTGCTAAATCAACCAGTTAACCAAAATCAGTTGCCTACTGGGTTTAATTTCACTGGCCACACCCTGACCTGTTAAATCTGAACACCATTTAAATAGAACCTGTCTGGTAACATGAAGCAGGCTAGAAGGTCTAGATTTGAATACAGATGTGAAAGTCATTGAAATCTTCCAGTATGGAAAGGGTTACAAAGCCATTGCTAAAGCTCTGGGACTCCAGTAAACCACAGTGAGGCCATTATCCACAAATGAAGAAGACTTGGACCAATGGTGACCCTTCCCAGGAGTGACCAGGTTACAAAATTAGACCAAGAGCGCATTGACCCAAATTTCTGAAAAAAACCCCACAATATCTTGTCCTGCAGTCAAACGTGGAACTTTTTGGAACACATGGGTTATGTTACATATGGTGTAAAGCTGACACTGCATTCCACCATAAGAACATCATACTAACAGTCAAATATGGTGATGGTAGTGTAATGGTCTGGGGCTCTTTTGCGTCTGAAGGACCTGAACAACTTGTCATAATTGATGGAACCATAAGTTCTGCTCTCTATGGAGAATGTCCACCTATCAATTCATGTCCTAAAGCTCAAACGCAGTTAGGTTATGCAACAGGACAATGATCCAAAGCACACAAGCAATTCAGCTCTGAGTGGCAGAAACAAAATTAAGGTTTTGCAATGGCCGAGTCAAAGTCCTCACTTAAATCCCATTGCGATGTTCATGCCCGGAAACCCTACAATGTAGCCAAATTAAAACAATTCGGCAAAGAAGAGTGCGCCAAAATTATGTAAAAGACTCATCACAAGTTATTCCAAATGCTTGATTGCAGGTGTTACTGCAGGTGTTAGGGCAGCACAGCTAGCTTTTGGGGGGCAATTACTTTTTAACAAGGGTGATTATAGGTTTTGAATAAATATTTATCTTCACTAACTGGAATGATGATTTAAAAGCTGCGTATTAGAAATTAGTTGGATGATTTGAAACATTTGAATGTGACAAATTAGCAAAAATAGAAGAAATTGTGGTGGGATAAATACTTTTCCACAGCACTGTGACTAAATCAATATAGTGATGAATGTCCACTTCTTGACATTCTGTGAGTGGTACTAGAGAATTCTCTTTAGTTGTTTTGAGATTTTAATATTTTGTTTATTTGTGTTTAATTTCATGAAGTGAATGAAGTAAAACATGCTTTAGTTCATGCAATCTGTACAAAACCTTTAGAGAGGCTACTTTATAAATGGACATTTGACTGTGCCAAACTGCTTGATATCAATATTGTTATTCTGTGGAAATTCTAATGATATTTGATTGCATTGCAGCGGGGACAGCGTGCCTTGGATCCAGAGGAAGTGACTAACGAGGCACTGAGAAGCATGTGTGATAACACACTCCATCTCTTCACTACGACTGTGGGCCGCCTGACTGATGTGAGAGTTGTAGCCATACATGCACACATTGAGATATGGCCAGACATTTAGGAATGGCTGTGATACTGAATAGGCACATAGGCTTAGTAACATGCACGCTGGTGAATGTTATCATGAAGAGAGGAAGTTTATTTTATTGTTAAGTGATATGCACATTGGATTTCAGTGAACATACAAGCTAAGGGTGAATAATTCAGTACTTTCAGTTCCAATAACTTCCATTGGGGCAATTTTCTATAAAGCAAGACTAGAATGGTAGCAAGGTTAGTAATCTGTATGACACTACCAGGAAGGAACGTCATGAACATTTAACCATAAATTGTACTTTCAGCCAGCATCAGCAGCACCAACCCCTAATAACAGTGTCTGTGTGTGTGTGTGTTTATTCTGGAAACCGTCAGCTCTTTTCCTGTATTGCTCCCAACATTAACAGAGGACTGATGACAGAGCTCTGTCATCACGTTGGCACGCAGAGAGTTTTATAAAGTGTGCAGGAAGAGAGGGCTATTTTTAGTAACTTTCTTTTGAGGTTTTTAGATTGATACTATGATTTTTATTCTGGATTTAGTAACTTCGCTTTTCATTAAAATATGACATTTGTTCAATTTAGCTTGAAAAAAAAAATCTGACCAGGAGATCTTGCTTTGTGTATAATCCATGTTGACAAATCAGTTTGTGTGCTGTAGGTGCTGTGGCCGATGCTGCTGTACTACCTGACCCCGACTCAGTATTTTAACGCCACCACACCTGTCTGCAAGAGCCTTATCCTGCTGGCCAATAAGAAACGATCAGCCCAGGAACCCAATTTCATCATCAACTTCAATGCACCTGGTGAGTATACTTCATATAGTGAGTAATATTTCATATAGTATGTACTATGCACTGTGCATTTCATACACACACTCACACGTCATCAAATACATGCACATAAACCATATAATGATGTCATAGATGAACGCAGCTCCAGACATTTTAAATGCAGAGGGCTTTTCCGCCGGCTAAGCGATCTTGTGCCGGTTAAACCAGGCCATCACATAAACACGCACTCTGGCTCCACAGACACTCACAGCTCTGGCCAGGTGCCTGTTTTTGCCTGCTTTTTTCCACTTCTTTTTGGAAACAACTTTTCACTTACAGACATTTTGTTTTTATTAACAGTTGTTTGGCTGGCCAGTACTGTCTGGTTCTAATTCAAACCAAAAACCATATTTACCATGTGAATATAGGTCTGGAGTTCTGAGAGGGAGGATAATTGTTTCTCACAGCAGCAAGATTAAATTGAGCTCCCAACTTCATTTGCTTGTTCATTTTACATTTTTTGTATGGAGTCACTATGTACACGGCTTACGCTTGTCTGTCATTTTTCTAATTCTCTTTGTATTGCTTTCATTTCTTTTTCTCTCTCCATATTGTCACCATAGGTTCCAATCTTCCCTCTCCGTATATACTAATGATCAGGCTTTTGGTAAGTGAATGTACAGTCATTCTCAGAATTATTGCCATAATTGATAATGATGGTTATGAAAAAATATCTGTTGTATGAATACACTTTCAGACAAATTATGTATGTCATTATTGTCTGTTGACACCACAAAAAAGGTCTTTTGAACAAACTTTAACTAAAGCATGTTCCCATTTATTTTTACACTCTCTGAGCACTTTATTAGGAACACCTACACATTCATGCAATTATCTAATCGGCCTATCATGTAGCAGCAATGCATAAAATCATGCCAGGTGCTTCAATATTGTTCACATCAATCATCAGAATGGGAAAAGGTGTGATCTCAGTGATTTGGATTGATCATGGTATGATTATTGGTGCTAGAAGGGCTGGTTTGAGTATTTCTATAACTGCTGATCTCCTGGGATTTTCATGCACAATGATCTCTAGAGTTTATTCAGAATGGTGCCAAAAACAAACAAACAAACATCGATGAGCAGCAGTTCTGCCGACGGGAAAAACCTTCTTAATGGGAGAAATCAACAGACAATAGCCAGACTGGGTCTAACTGATAGAAAGGCCACAGTAACTTGGATAACCACTCTGCATAATTGTGTTGAGAAGAAAATAATTTCAGAATGCAATACATTTTAAGGTGGATGGGCCACAACAGCAGAAGACACACATCAGGTTCCACTTCTGTTAGTCAAGAACAGAAAGCTGAGGCTGCATTGAATCAACAGTCCAGGCTGGTGCTCTAATGGTGTGGGGAATGTTTTCTTGGGACGTTTTGAGCCTGTTAACACGAATCAGTTACAGCTTGTTTGGTTCATAATGTTGCTGATCATGTGCATCCCTTCATGGCCACAGTTTACCATCTTCTAATGGCTACTTCCAGCATGATAATGCACCGTATCACAAAAGTCATGACCAACTGGTTTCACCAATATGATAGTGAGTTCAGTGTTCTTTAGTGGCCTTCCCAGTCACCAGATCTGAATCTAATAAAATCTTTGGCATGTTGTAGAACAGGAGATTCGAAGCATGAAAGTGCACCTGAAAATCTGCAGGAATTGTGTGATACAATAATGTCAACATGAACCAGAATCTTGAAGGAATGTTTCCAAAATCTTCTAGAAGCCATGTTATGAAGAATTGAGGCGTGTATTTTTAAAACCTTTTTAAATACACCAGTGTTTAGAAAGTGCTGGTGTTCATTCGTATTTGAACGGGATAAAAATCTGAGTGACCCCTGGCCAAATTTTCTTAGTAATTCATTAGTGTGGAGAATGTTAGAGAATACACAAATTGTGAAATTGGAACCCATTTTTTTTTCTCCAAAGACACTAAACCTTGTTATGATACATGATGTTATGGACTCTGTTATAGTCTCCTCGCTGCCTCTGCCAGGTAGCTACATCCGAGTTGTGGCTGGCACTTCCAGCAGGACAGTAATCCAAAGCATACAGCTCCATAGAGAAATGGTTACTAACCACAGAATCATTAATTAAAGAATCATCAGTTAAACATTTCTTTCACATTTCTGTACGAGTTTAAGCTAATTACCCACCAAGACATTTTTATAAGCTTTTACCCATCTTGACCAAGGATGCCAAAAATAGTGACTGTTCCTGTGCATGAATTAGTTTATGTTCAAAGTTTAAGCAATGAAGTATGAAATATATGTACAGTCTTTTTTAGACTTTTGTCTGCCATTTCAGCATTAATCATATGCATTGTCTATAATTACAGTATGTAAGACATGAATGTGCTTTAATTAAGCTATAAACAAGTTATTTGTGCTTTTTGTTTTATTGCATTTCATGCAATTAAAAGGACTAATTAAAACCCTCATTTGTACTCTGTTCATGCACCAATAGTGACTTTATAGTGTTAAAATGACTCTGTGAATACTGTCCTAGGTGAATGCCTCTTCCCCATTTTCATATCGAGGTCACGGTAGTCCCTCTCTGAGTCTTCTGAATGCCATCAGTTCCAACATTAACCCTAAAGTCGAAGAACTATGGGAAAGTGAGATCCCAAGACTCCTTAGCTATCTGGAAGGTCAGTGTTTAAATTTCACCTATGCTGTGTGGTTGAAAGTGTCAGGAAACAGTGCAAATAATTATTTAACAAATCTGGTCCAATCTGGTACAGTTCAAGTTGAACTGAATGGTTCTCATTATAATGTGTTTTATTTATGAGGCTCACTACATGATTTAGGCCTATTTACAGTTAAACACTCATTTATCATCACTTTATACACATTTTCTTGCTGCAGTTGTTTTTCCCCACATAAATTTAAATGGTATTCTCAAAATGTCTGTTAAAGTGCAGGCTTAGCTAAAAGCACTAATTTCTCCAAAAACAAATGAATTCCTCTGTGATCTTATACGTCTGCCAGACATGTCAACAAGAGTAACCTGTCATTTTAATGAGGAAAATGTTACATTTCCTAACATTCTCATAAAATTATACGGTTTAAATACAAACCCCATTTCCAAAAAAGTTGGGACATTTTCTAAAAATGCAATAAAAACTGAAATCTGTAATTTATTAATTCACTTCCCTTATTTAACAGACAAAAGGACAAAGAAAATATTTTCATTGTTTTCAGTGATAAACTTAATTCTGTTTGTTAAATAGAAACTAGAAAAGGTTATACAAGTAACACTGGAAGGTTCCACAATTAGCAGTTTAACTGGTAACAGGTGAGGTCATCAAGATTGAGTATAAAAGAAGCATCCACCAAGGGCTTAGTCTTTGCAAGCATTGATGGGTCGTAGTTCACCACTTTGTGCCAAACTTCATGAGAGAACTGTTAGTCAGTTCAAATACAATGTTTCTCAGAGCAGAATTGCAAAAGAATTTAGATCTTTCTCCAACAACAGTTCATGATATCATGAAAAGTATGGGAAACCGCTGCTGAATCTGTGTGACCATCGAGCCCTCAGGTGGTAGAAACCATCATGCTACCGTGATGGACATAGTCACATGGGACAATGCCAGGCATCATTCTGCATGAGTTACAACAACGTGGATTGACTGGCCTGCCTGCAGTCCAGATCTGTGTCCTATTGAAAATGTATGGCGCATCATGAAGAGGAGAATCAGACAACAGTGACCATGGACTGTTGAGCAAGAATGAGCAACTTATGTGACCCAGTGGTAAACATGCCAGCTTTTTTGATTGTGTTGTAGGCATCATATTTTATTCATTATATTCAACACATAGAATTATGTTCCTCATTAAAAAAAAACACTGTAATGTTTTCTTTGTCCTTTTATCTGTTAAATAAGGCTTCAACTGAATTAACAAATGTCAGAATTTTTTTTTTAATGATTTAAGCCACAACTTTTGCGACCCGATCTCTAATGAAGTGTTCTCTTTCATGGAACTGATTGTGCTTTCATGAACAGAATCTACACCAGAAGCATTTGACAAAAAGAAATGGGAAGATGGCCTCCTTCGGGTAAGTACCCATAGCTGTATATGTTTATAAATTTTTTCATTTTGCCTTAGTTTGCTTCATGCTGAAGGGCCTGTCTCTGGGAATTATGACGCTCATGTTGCTCTCTTGGGAAAGTTCCTGTCTAAAACTCTGGTAGCCATTGATGATGGCCAGTGGAGCAGTGAGCTGGTGGTAGAGGCAACCCGATACCTCCCAACCTACAACCATTCACTGGAGGAGAAGGTCAGTATTGGTAATGTAAAACTCCTCTATTCTGGCTATACCTCAAGCTGGAGTGTGCTCTTAAAAATATTTACAATTTCTCTTGGCTCATTTAAGCTGACATGCTCAATACCCTCTGTAGAGCTTCCTGTATAAGTGCATCGGTGTGGCTCTGCAGCAGTGCTCCAATAAGGAGGTGGTGAGAAAACAGCTCCAGGAGATTCTGATCAGCACCCGCCATAACGACGCCACAGAGAGAGCGGTACAGCAAAGAAAACACATTACACACGCTGCTCTGTTTGCTTTCACCTCTTTTATCTGCCAGCATCTGTCTGGCCTCTCATTCATCGTCTTAAGCACTCCAGATGCTGTAATCTCAGTCATAGGCCCGTCTGCTCACTTGTTTGACGTGACCTTTAGAGCAGTTTCCTGTTTGAGCATCCAATTAAAGGCACATGGTTTCACTGTTTGTTTCATTCTATCAGGGCCGCTCTGAGAAATGTGGTCTTGTGACAAGAATGTATTTGAAGCTTGCTGCTAATTTGCAAAAGGAGGTCATGGCTAGGCTCAGCGCTGGTCAGCAGTATGGTTTTATTACAGAGATTTGATCAGAGAATTCAGCCCAGTGGTTCCTAATTACAGAATGGTACATACTGATGATTGCACTGAACCACTGCTTGGAAACTGGATACTTAAACAACCATTTAAAATCTACTAATATGTAATAATGAGAATAACTGGGAGGGATTGGTTTCGCAGGGAGTAGCGATGGCTGTGGGGCTGTGTGCCAGCAGTCATTTGGATGGCACTCTCGCCAAGCTTGACGAGTTTGGGAAATCTGATGCCTTCAGGAAAGCCTCTGGGATATTCAGCTTGCTCAAAGTAGGTTTTGCTGGCTTCTCTGATTATGGGAAATCAAAATGTTTCAAACAAATCAATAAAGGGCTCACAGACATGTGTGGTTATTATTATTACTGTTCTCATTACTGCTAATGTTGTGTTTTATGGATGTCTTGTCAAGCAGGATAAGAATGATGTGGATATAGAGAAGATAAAGAGCACTTTGATTTTGTGTTATGGCTACGTGGCCCTGAATGCTCCAGAGGACCAGCTTCTTATTCGTCTCGACAATGATATACTCCGCAACATCAGCAAGCTCTTTAACACCAAGGTACAATTAAGAGGAGCGATACATTACGTTGGATTTTTCTTTTTATAAATCATTGACTGCTATTTTAAACTCTTACATGCACAGTCACTCTCTTTAGTCATAGCCTGCCCAACACTTCATAAGATAAAGGAATTATAAATAAGCTCTATATGTAAGGTTTTTTTTATGTATCCGAAACAAGGCATAAAATTACATGAATTAAAAATTACATCTTTTATTTCAACTAATTTATTTGATTTAAAACTTCCATTTGGTATCTAGACACAGTTTAAAAAAACACAGCATGAATGGTTAAAAAAAAGTTAGTCTGAGCACTGTACACCTCAGAGTTGTAATTCTTTCCTAAATGGAACAAAAAACTTCTGTGGTTTCTTATTGTAGTTTGAAAACCAGTGTCTGCTGGAGAATCAGCCATGCTTAGCTTGGCACTCTCCCTGAATGACCTAATGTCAATGAGATCCTGACTGAGGTAGAGTCCTCTGAAAGGCCCATTTAAAAAAATGTAACAAAGAGCAATGGTGCACTTCATTCCTGATTTAACTTGTTTGATTTGAGATTTGTAGTCACCATTATGCTTAGACTCATTTAATTGATTTCAGCAAATCTCTTAAAAACTGAAGGTGATTGCTGAATATGTCTTTTGTAGTGTTGGTAGTGCTTTTGTAGTGCTGTCTACAAAACAGCCCTGTATAGAGTAGAAATTGTGTGGTAGCTGGAAGCTTTCATTTTAAACCAGGTGTGGATGATTTTTTATTCTCATCAGTGCCCTTATTAATTATCTGTCTGTAGATAAGGCATGTGTATTTACAGCAGCCATAGAATTTGCCATTTGAGTTCCTCAGAAGATATTCCAGTGTTTCATTAAAAATGAAAACACCATTTTTTTATATGGGTTTATGTGGAGAGTATTGCCATACAATGGTAATAAAATGTGGTGGATATTGTGTGTGTGAGTGTGTGTGTGAGAGAGAGTGTGAGCGAATGTATGTGAGTGAGTGAGTGAGTGAGTGAGTGAGTGAGTGAGTGAGTGAGTGAGTGAGTGAGTGAGTGTGTGTGTGTGTGTGTGTGTGTGTGCGCGTGAGTATAAGTGTGCGAATGAGTGTGCGAGTGAGTATGAGTGTGTGAGTGTGTGTGTGTAACCATGGTTTTATATCTTTGTGGAGACTAAATTGATGACAGAAGGACAGGAATATATGATTTTTAATGCCAGATTTTTTGCTGGTCTTCATAAGGAAAGTGGGGTTTATAGAACATAAGAGAGCCAAACATTGCTTTTTGAATACTGAGTTTAAAGTTAGGTTTATGGTTTGGATTAGGGTTAGCATTAATTAACTGCAGTTATGTCAAAGTCCTCACTAGTATGGCAATACAAACGTGTTTGTGTGTAAATTGATTCTCTCTTTTTGTTAAAAAGTTAGAAAACTTGCCTGTCATCCTGATTAGGTGCTCTTTATCACCTCTGTCACTTTTGTTCTGGTATAATTGATGTACAGTACATATACATACAGCCAGCATTAAAATGTTATTTAGAGCCCCAGACACGGAGTGTGTAGAAACCTCACAAAAGAAAGTTATGCTTTTGTGATTGTTCTTCTGGGTATAGCATCAGATTCACATTAGAGTCACATTCATTAGGCTGAATATCATACTTTAACCCTGTATGACATTTATAAATAGCTTACAACTGTATATCCCATACAATAGCTGACATTGCTTCAAGGATGTAATGTGTTATCCTGAAATACTGTGTTGTAAATTAAATTCCAACATTACTTTTATGTTACACAGGTTCTTGGAATTAAAGTAGAGACCAAGGTACCATAAGGAGCCTCTTTCTTTCTCTGACCTGTACAGAATCAACTCAAACCTTTTATCTTTAATCTTCAGCCCTTAAATGAAATTCAAGGAACATGAACTTCTGAACTTCTCAAAAAAAAAAAGAGAGAGTGAGAAAAATAAACAATTTGATTGTCTCTTTGTAAATGAGTCTCTTCAGAGAAGAGGAATTTTAAACCTCAAGAACTTTAGATGTTTATTTAGAGGAGATGTGGTACTGAATTATCTGTAGATATCCTCTTGGTGCCTTTGAGAATTTCAGAAAGTTTAAGAATGAATCTCTGTCAACTGAACGCTTTCTGTTACTAAATCCTCACACTGGTG
>JAOVVG010000047.1:22880433-22892758 GCA_028566375.1 Leptodoras nelsoni | reverse complement strand
CAGTGGCCTAGACACTACTCACACTTTGTGTGAAATTGTGCCCAGGTTAAATCTAATTGATGACCCCAGTTTTAAAGTCTTATAAAAGATTAATGAAAATTGCTGTGTGTATAAACTTGTTAGAACCAAATTTGGCTTCAAAGCACAATTACATTAATCTCTCTCTTTCTCTCTTAAGCTGCTTAACCACCATGTGGTGACTGAGTTGATGATGATTGATGTATTGATGAACAACATGATGGAGAGGATTTCAGACCCATGTTGTACTGTCCGTATGCTGGCCATCAGAGGCCTGGGGAACATCGCATTTGGCTCACCAGAAAAGGTGAGGATCTGGGATCTGATCTACATTGTGGGGTGATAACAGCTGCAAATATGAATCATCTTGAAAATTGCTGGCTTTATAACTACGTGCCAGCTAGCTCCCGTGCGTACAGTTTATGTAAACACGTCAGTTACATACTTTCATACGTATGCTAAGAGGTCATGCTTTTATTTGTATCAGCATTTTTATTAATGTTTGTATCAGCATTTTTATTAATGTAATGCAAGAGTAATATGTATGTACAGCACTAATGTACAGATACAGCACTAATGTGATGTATGCTGAGAATTCACCACATACTCATTTCACCATAGGTGAATAAATATGCTAAGGAGCTGTTGGCAGCCATGAGTTCAGGGATGGAGGAGAAGGACGACCCGGGGAAACTCATCACTCTTGAGGCCATGTCTGGCATGTCCAAGGTGTTGCTCTACCTGGATGAGAAGAATGTCCACATGTTGGTAGTTTATATCTTCATGAAGATTAAACCCTTTCTGGAGAATGTGAGTGAATGACACAGACCTGCCTTACTGGGGTTTAATGCGCTGCTTATTATCTTCTTTTCGCTAGTCTGTGCACGTATACAGCAGTATTAGATAGTTAAACTCCATTATTTTTTTCTTGCAGCTTTAGAGCATCTTTTCTTAAAGGCTATTGTAAAGAAAGACTTGTAAAAGACAACTTTACATCAGTTTAAAGTATTGCAGTTTTTTTTAATGATTTCCAAATCTGCTTATGAATGGCAGCTTTCTGAAGCTGAGGCTAACTGTGATCATTTTTTGACCATGAGTCAGTGTTGTGTGTTATTTGCTTTAAAGATTTATTCTTAAAATGTATTTTGATTTTATAAACAAGAAAATGTATGCATCATCCATCATTTAAATACACAGACAAGTTAAACAACCATAATCCTGACTGTGTGCACCAGCCCTACAGTACAGATTCCTTTCTTCATATATTTTACATTGAATGTTTTAGATTTCATGCTGTATACCAGACCATCTAACACGTGCAATCCACTTGCCTCTTTGAATTACATTTACATGACATATTTACTGCTTTGGTGTTGTATTCTGCAGGAAAACGATGAGATCCGTTGTGCTTCCATCATGTTGCTGGGGAACCTGTCGAAGTTCGGCTCAGGAGAACCTGTCTTTAAAGACCAGATTCATAACGTGTTGGTCAGTCTGCTCCTGCACCTCAATGACCCAAGTGCACAGGTCGTCAAGGTCAGAGTTAATTTATATCTAATTTATAATTAAATATAATGGACAAAAGTTGATGAAAATAGTGATAGACTGTATGTGTGTTTTCAGGCATGCAAGTATGCCATGCGTGTGTGCGCTCCTGTGTTGGGTTCTGAACAGATCAGCAACATGTTTCAGAATCATCTACATGAAGAGAAGAGTCTTCACTATGGCGAATTCATCAACGACCTTGTCAAATACCTAGTGAGTTGCATGGTCAGACATGTTTAGGAATGTTCTGTGTACCGTAACCTTTTTTCTGGATGCTGATCTACTCTTTTCTTTGCATCTCAGTAAACTGTGATTTAAACATAATTCTACTGGGGTGTTTGCAAATGCTGGTTATAATGTATTATGATTCCAACTCTTGGGTGTGTGGTATTTTCATGTCATAACAGGATCTCAGGAACGAGTTAGAAAGGAAAGATGCCAAATTATTGAAATCAGGTGTTGTTTGCATAATTGGAGCAAACACATTTGCCTTGAATGTACCTATTTTAATTAGTCAGTGCCAGAGAAACTTTGCATTTTTTTTATTTTACTGTACTATGCAAGTCATTTGAAATACACTGTGGTTTTTATCAAGATTCAAGACTTCCCAGGAATGCTTAATTTCTACCATGCCACAGTCATTCAGTTCTTCAAGAGCAACTGGGCGGAGATTCGAGCAAGTGCTGCTATGTTCATAGGTAAGATGTTCTCTGTACTACTACTACTAATAATAATAATAATATATTTTATTTATAGACTGCTTTTCAAGATACTCAGAGATGCTTTTCATAGGTTAAAAAAGTTAAACGAGGAGTCCTAACACAGGTTAAAATGTCATCATAATGTTTATAGTAACAGAATGTGCCTGTGTACGCACTTATCAAGGGTTATTCTCCTATTAGATTCTTACTGTTTGAAGTTAAATTTCCTTGTGTTTGTGTGTGTGTGTGCTTTACTCAATTTTAGGTTTTCTACTGGGAAATTTGCCTGAGAAGCACTTTTCCCATATGAACATGGGGATAGTGACAAAGGGTAAATAATGTTCTAAACTACATCACCACTGTGACTCTGCAGCTGTTTAGTTTAGCACGTGCTAGTTTTCTTCGCTTTGGGTATTAGCACCCTATTAGTACACTAATGACTTCTTTGCTTGTAGTATCATCATGCAGACACAGAACTTTATTCACTTTTCTCTCCCAGCTCTAGTCATGCTGCTACAGGATCCAGATCCTCTGGTTCGAGCGAAGGCAGCAGAAGCCATGGGGCACTTTCACTGAACAATCACTAACCTGAACTTAGCCCATTATTGTTGATTGGAAAAGGTTGACAGCCTACATGTTGTACTTGAATTATCCTTTTTAGTGACCAAAGACTGTGCACTACTAATAGAAAGTAAAGATGATTAAAAGTTCTGCAATGTCTATACAGATGATTGGACACTTTTGGTAAGTATACATATAATAGTAATTCTGTATTATGTCCCTACTCATCTGTAATAGTTTGTATTATGTAGTGGGCAGTAAAAACTGTAAAGGTACCAGAATCCCTTTAAATATTGGAAGTCTAGAGAATAGATTTTCAAATGATTTGTCTTTATGGTCCATCCCAGACATTGTGTATAATTGCTGTGGACTGAGCTTACAGAACACACCCATTGTTTTTATTCTCTTTTGGTGATGGTTTATTTTGGTAGGCTGATGACATTCCCTTTCTAAAATGCGGCAGTATGTTATAGGAAATGTGCAGTGGACTCCACTGTGATGGTAAGGAGCAGTGCACTGAGCAAGTGAGCTAGAATTTTCTAGAAATAAGGCATTTGAGGTACCTGAATGCTAGACGTTCATCTAATAAGGTCAACGTATTTGAGTCGTGCTTCCTCCAGACCCCAGGCAGAACATGTAGACAAACTTACATTAAAAAAAGTCATACCATAACAGTGCCAAAATCCTATAGTGTAACATACAGTGTTGTAAACTGAGGCAACAGTGAAAGTTTCCTACTCATTTTTTAATGCAGTTTAGCTGGGGCAGGTGGAATCTCAATAGTATTTTCATATTAGACACTGAGATGCTTAATTAATACAGTTGTTGATAAATTAATATAACTGTTGATAAATGTAGCAGTGAAGCAGGTTTTGTGATTTCTGTGTGAATGTTATAATAATCATGGTTTTTGTTTTTTTTATACATGGTCCTTCTTAATCCAGGGTGTCGTTAGAACTGTATATTATGGTATGTTATGAAATTCATGCTATCTAACCGAGAACTCTAAACTCAGTTCAAGTATGGAACTGGGCTTCCTAGATTGCCAGTTACCGACAGTGCAGTCTTGTTGAGCTGAGTCTAGATTTGTCAATAATTGCTTTGGTGATTGTGACATTCACATCTTTCTGAACTTCGTCTTGTTTATTTTTTGAGAAACCTTTTTATGGATGATCTTGGAATGTGGGCTGATTCATTAAACTTGTTGAACGCACACCCAACACTTTTCATAAATTCATAATTCATAAATATTACAACATTTATGTGTTCATGGGCAATATCTTCTTTCCTGTACATTCTGTATTGCAGCCATACATTCTCTATTATATATTACATGGATACATTATTTCTTAACCCTGAATGTGAATCTCCACTGCAAGTCTGAGCTCTTTTATAGTGTGTGAAAAATATTTGCCCCATTCCCAATGTTTTGCTAATTTGTCACATTTAAATGTTTCAGCTCATGCAACTAATTTGAATGCAAGTTAAAGACAACACAAGTAAACAAAAAATGCAGCTTTTAAATTATTATTCCACCTATTGTAGTTAAAGATGTATTCAAAACCAATGTCACCTATATCAAAGTAATTGGCCACCTAAACCTAAAACTGGTTGTAAAACCTACAATGGAGGGTTTGTGAGCATGAACTGCCTGTTCAAGGTCTATGCATATCACAGCATATCAACGGAATTCAAGTCAGGACTTGACTCGGCCCTCCAAAACCTTCATTTTGTTTTTTTGAGCCATTCAGAGGTGGACTTGCTTGTGTTCTTCAGATCATTGTCCTGCTGTATAACCAAACTGTGCTTGAGCTTTAGTCACAAATTGACAGGTGGACATTCTCCTTCAGGATTTTCTGATGGAGCAACATTCATGGTTCCTTCAGTTACAACAAGTTGTTCAGGTCCTGCAGAAGCAAAGCAGCCCCAGAACATTACACTACCACCACCATGTTTGACTGCTGGTAGGATGTTCTTATGGTAGAATGGAGCGTTAAGTTTATACCAGATGTAAAGATGTGAGACGAGCCTTTATATTTTTTTGGTCAGCAGTGTTTTGCATCCTTGCAATTCTTGCCATTTTGCCCCGTGTCTTTATTATTGTGGAATCATGTACATTGACCTTATTTGAGGCAAGTGAGGTCTGCAGTTTTTAGATGCTTTTCTGGGTTCTTTTGTAACCTCCTGGATGAGTTGAGTTTTGCTTTTGGTGAAATTTTGGTAGGCTAGTCACTCCTGAGAAGGTTTTATCCGTTTGTGTATACATGCCTCTCATTGTGATTTGCTGGAGTCCCAGAGCTTTAGCAATGGCTTTGTAAGCCTTTCCAGACTGATAAATTTTAATGACTTTGTTTCTCATCCATTTCACTTCCTGCTTCTCATTACCAGACAGGTTCCATTTAAGTGTGTGATGTGGCTAGTGAAATTAAGCCCACTATTAAACTGAATTTGGTTAACTTGTTCATTTATTAGCTTAGGGGGCAAATGCTGAACAGCATTTTTCCTTCAGTAAATACATTTTTTAAATTGCCATTAATCTCTGTTTTAACACCCATTTTGATTTGTGTTGCACATGCAGATGGGTATCATAGGGCCGTTGAAAATGATGTTGCCGTTTATCACTGGTCTATTTGAAGAGAAATGAGTGTTTAATGTTGCCTCATTATTCACTTGACTTTATTTGATAAAATGGAAATATTAAAGATGATTGATGTCTTTTTTTTTTAAGGGAACTGCACAGTGTGTAGGGAGTTAGGGAACATATATCATATATATCACTTCACACTTCACAAGTTCTGTTGTGCTGCTGCTACATGATTGGCTGATTCGATTTTACCTAAGAGACCCGGCCCCACAATGGAAGGGAAGGAGTTTGTATTCTTTTTATTAATTGCCAGAGGTATAAGTAATCATCAATTATCAGAGTAACAGTATAACAATAGTTTACAATGAGAATTGAAAACTTCAAGTAAAAGAAATAAGAAAAAATTATATAAAAAAAAAATAATAATATATTTAAAAAGTACATAGGAGTTTGCATATGTGTTATGTGGATCTGTTTCCCATGTCGTCTCCATTGACATTATGACGTCTCCGCTGTCCTGTCTGAACATTCCACAGCCTTGATTAACTGGCCTGTACCTAACATGCCTCTAGCTTGACTGAGTAGTTTTCCTTTACTATGTTTTGTCTCCACACAGCAGACATCTTGTTTCTCTTTACATAGGTTAGGTTTCTTCAAAAGAGCCATGCTGCATGTGTCTGAATCCCTTGCAAGCCAGATGGGTTGGGTTCTGCCTTGGCATTGGCCATATTAGGTATTTAGTGTCTGACTCTGACACCGCCTGCACTGACTACACAGCAATGCCAACACTGCATACTCAGCTGGCAGTTTTATCCCCTGATTTGCTATAGAATATGTTCTGTAACCCAAACAGCTTGCTATTCAAGAGCAAGCCGAAGAGCGCAACAAAGTGCAAGTGACAGACTGTAAACTAGCCATTGTAGACAAATGGTGGCAGAGGCCCAAGTAGTATTAAATGATTATATACAACCCACAGCACTGAATGCACCCTTTTCTCATAGTGCCAGTCATGACAATTTACTATACCATAGTAGAAATTGTTTATTGATAACTGTAAAGGGGATTTGGTTCCTCAGTTTACCTGTGCATGAACTGTGTGGGGTATGTTGTGGCTAAAATGATGGATCACTAGCTGGCAGGCATGTTGATTCACAGATGCCTTTAGGGTTTGGAAGCAGTGTCATAAAGGCCTGGGGGAGAGTGTGTGTGTGTGTTGTTTCATGGTAAGATCAGAATACATTAGCCAGCCTTATTTGAGGGCAGTCCACTGGCTCTGAAGATCTTACCAGTTCTGAGATGTGTTGGTATGCTCAGTCAAGGTTGTGACAGTCAGCTATATCAGTCATCAGAGTGGCATGAAGTTGAGTAGCTCTCTCCTCCATGCACAGACTGTTCTTAGGTGGACCTATCAATAGCTAGCATCAGCAACTCATCTGATGTGGCTGTGCAATGGTGCACTGGGCAGACTCTGAAGACCAGTGCCAAGACATCCAGGGGAGTGTTATCTGTACCAGTAAATGCTAAGCTAGATATGGGAAATGTTTGGCAAATAGACCTTTTCTGCAAGGAGAACCACAGTGGGCCTCTTGGACTGACTCTACAACAGAGGATTATGACCTAACAGTCCAGAAAACACTCCTGTACAATAAGCCTTAATAATAGCTTTTTTTTTTGCAAATGGTGTGCAACTCATTTGCTCTATTCAGTGTATTGCCTAATTCCCAAGACCCTACCTTCATTTCAAGGGCTGCTAGATGGTTGTAACTAAAATTGTATTTGGCCATTTCTTTGCACCACAGCAATATGGATGACATCTCTCTGGGGCCTCAAAGGCTTATTATTATTATTGTTGTTGTTGTTCTTATATTCTGAAAGGTGTGCTGTGCCTTCAGTCACTCTTAGGGAAGGGTCCCAAAAGATTCCAGCACAAGGCAGAATCCCAGGCTCCTATGTGCCTATGCAGGATGCTGAACTGAAATAGGTATCAAACTGCATTTTTGCTAGTAATCACTTGGGAAATTGTGTCCACTAGAGATATGCTAACCCTGCATGAGTTTGGTGACCCCTTGATGCTGATGTGACCTTGGAAAAAAGTGACCTTTGTGAATAGGATAATTGACCATGGCACTGGCAATGAAGGTGAGTCTGCAGAGCATTCCTTGATTCAATCCAATGCATGCCCTATGTTGTTGTTTAGACTGGATGATGCTCAGACCAACTGTTCATCTTCCAAAGAGGAAGGATACATCTTAGCAGAATCTGGCTCACTGGATGGTAGATGCCATCACCATGGCCTACATAGAGGCTCGACACCCAGCCCCTTCTGTTAGATGCACCATACAAACAGCTTCTAAAACAGAGCAAGTTAATACACTAATAGGCTTGCTGAACCACTACACCTGAAGGACACGTTTATCTGTTACTCTTTGAGTTTCACACATGCTTTACTTCAAATGCCCTGCCAGTGTTTATATGGAAATGAGAGCAATTTTCTCATTTCTGCTGCTTTACATAATCACAATAAATATCGTTTGAAAGTGAAAAAACTTTGAACTAGCTCCTGTAAAGAACATTTGTCATGCAGCTGAGAATATAATGCATAGCTTCAACATGGCGTTATGTCTAGTCACCTGTATCATCCATATTTACTACAATGCATCCTCTAAAGACTCTGTCATGCAAGTGTTGCTTTCATGTAAAATGATGAGTGTAGATTTGTATTTGTGCATGTAGGTTGGTCTACACCAATAAGTTATGACCACTAGATGGACCTAGAACACACATTATCTTTTTAAATATTTCCTCAATATTTAACTTGAGCTGCAAATGTAGCTCAAAATGCTGTCACTAAATGCCTGAATTTGCATCAGTGTTTAATCCACTGATAACTCAATTGAATGAAAAGTCAAACTATTCATGAATTTTAATCTGCAGGCAAACAAGTCCTTTTAATCCTAAAGGGTGAGTTTGTAAAGGTTAGAGGTTGAACAGGGAATATGATGTGTGTTGGCATGCATGTGTGCTTACAGGCAGTATTCCCAAATGGATCTTCCCTATAGGCATCCTGTCCACTTCTCTGGCATAGAGATCAGGACATACACCTTGATAATGTTTTATTATGCACCACTTTTCTGGGAAAATGATGGCAAAATATAATGGTGTGTGTGAATAGAGTCTATGTTTATCATGTCCCTGTAAACTATCACTGAAATTTCTGATGAATCATGCATCGTATCTTCTTTTATTATTTATTTATTTTTTTTTCCAACAAAAAACATTTCCAAGGGTTGTCTGTCTGTGTTCTAAATTGTCACCTAAATTATGTTTAAAGCAATTTCTCCTGATCGGTTTCTTAAGAATATATTCTTTTAAATAATACCTTAAACATTCTTCTTTTGCATTGTAAGGTATTTATTTTGTTGTCCTAAGAGTGTATAACTGGAGCAGCATGATAAAGTCTTTGGGCTTTCCCCATGCAACACGACTTTAGTTATGCTGAAGTCAGGGCCCCAAGGTGGCGAAATTCATAATGCAAATGTCCCATTGGACGTTCATTATGTTTTCAGAAGATGTTAATTTTTCAGTGTGCTTAAATGGTTGGTATTGTGCTCAAAGCAAAATCAAAGCAAAATTCTCTTTTGCTTTCCTTTTTTTACAATGAATAACATTTTGTTGCAACACATCCTACAAGGCCATTTCTTAGAAAAAAAAGAAGCACTGAGTTCTGTGCCAGACAACTGTGCCAGATGCTGAGCAAGCATTTGACTGGATTCTTTCTCTTAAGGAAATGTATCTTAAATAAATCAGCAGGTAGTTTCTTGGGACTTTCGCTACATTGAATTCAAACATGACATGCTGAAAATGTGTGTTTGATTATTACTTGGTGATAATATTTTGCTTAATAATATTTATTCATACAAAATAATTGGAATGTAGTATTTAGTAGTGTAGTAGTTTAAATGAATGTAAACTTCTCTCTTAGAAACGAACTATAATTAATTGTCATCCAATGCACTAATCACTAGCTCACCTGGTTTGGCTTGATAGTGTTTAATGTCTAGTGCTGGTGGTGGAACATATACATGGAATACCCAGGGTGCTGCAAAAAGGGTTTGATGAATTGTGCTCTTGCAGACATCTCTTAAAATAACAGTATTTTAGTTAACTTATACTGCAATTTTACTGTATTCATGAAAGGTTGGATTTATTCTACTGTTATGTACTCGTGTACAAATATACACACACACTGTGCGGCTAAATATTTCCTGGATAAGCTCTGTCTTCTGTGTGTGTCGGAGAGAGCGAGAGATAAAAAGAGACAGCTAATGTGTTTAAGCTATTATGTACACTCATGGAGCATTTCATTAGGAATATCTGTACACCTACTCATTTATGCAATTTTCTAATCAGCCAATCATGTGGCAGCAGTGCATCAAATCGTGCAGATACAGGTCAGCAGCTTTAATAATGTTCATATCAGCATCATCCTTTTAATTATTTTTTCAAAATCTCCTATAAAGAACAGATAACTCAATATCTGACTAACAATGCAAAATAATTTGTAACTCTTGTATACGTTTCTGTGATCAAGACGGGTGTTGCGTATCAGTTCCATTTTTGCCAACCTGGCTGTCTAGAAACACTGCATGAAACTGCATTGAATTATTCAGCCATAAATAGGCCTACGGCTCACCAACATTATATCGATGCACCACTCCTGCTGTCAGAAAAAACAACAACTTCATCAATCATGAATGCTTCATTTAAGTTAGTAAAACTGGCAAATTCTAATGCTCTTCCATTACATTCCATCACACTGTGTTATTGTTATAAATAAAGTTGAGCCTTAATGCCTTTATCCCTCTATGTGGAAATGGACTGTAAAGTATTATTTCAGGTCATGTTGCTAAACATACTGTAGTTATAGCACTTTTTGTCAGCATTTATAACAACACTGTAATCAGAACATATCAGATGAGTATCTACATACAAGGATTAATATGCTGAGATGAGACGTAGTTCCACTGGTTTTGAATCACTACTGAAATTACACTCATTTATTCTTCTCTGTCAGAGGAGGAGAGTGTGACACAGCATGCGTATGCGGAGTTGACCCGGCTGTGTGAGGACATATGGGTCTAATCTAGAACTCAATTGCTTTGGCTCACATGTGATAGTGGCCATCAGTTCATAGCCTGGAATAGAATGGAAGAAAATATTCCCCCACAGTTCTGGCCATATTATATGCTGGACCTGCTGTTATCCTAGCACTAGACTGGTGCAGGCCAGAATTAATTGTCTGCTCCTCAAGAATGGGAAATTAAGCTCAGTCCTTGCAAACACTTAAAATTGGGTGTATATAAACTAGGTGCCTTCTCCCCATCTAAGATTTATTGATCTTCACTTAAATCTCATTTCATCCCAAAGTCATTTCTTGCATTCATGCTCTAACATGGACTGTGCATATCTCCTGGCACAGTAAAAAAAGTATTTGCCCCCTTATCAGTTTCTACTATTTTAGCTGTTTTTTCACATTTAAATGTTTTAGATCATCCAACCAATTTTAATATAAAATGACATGAGTGAACACAAAATGCAGCCTTTAAATGATCGTTCCTTTTACTGAAGATAAAGATCTATATAATCTATATCACCCATGTGAAGAAGTAATTGCCAACCTAAACCTAGTAACTGGTCGAGCTGTCCTTAAAACGTTTGTGATAACTTGTGATGAGTCTCTTACATCACTTTGGAGTCATTTTGACCCACTCTTCTTTTCAGGATTGTTTTAATTCGGCTACTTTGGTGGGTTTATGAGCATGAACTTCCTGTTTAAGGTCTTGCCACAGCATCTCAATAAGATTCAAGTCAGGATTTTGACTCGACCACTTGAAAACCTTAATTTTTTTTCTTTTCTTTTTCTTCAGAGGTGGACTTACTTGTGTGTTGCATCAGATCATTGTCCTGCTGCATGATCCAACTGTGCTTGAGCTGATGGGTTGACAGGTGGACATTTTCCTTCAGGACGTTCTGACAGCAGAATTCCCGATTCATTCAAGTTGTCCAGGTCTTGCAGAAACAAATCAGCCCCAGACCATCTCACTATGACCACCATGTTTGGCTGTTGGTATGATGTTGGTATATAGTGGTATGTGTTAATTTATGGCATATGTAACAGGACTCATGTCTTCCAATAAGTTCCACCTTTTACTCATCAGTCCACAATATTATCCCAAAAGTGTTGTGGCTCATCTAGATGTTTTTTTGCAAATGCAAGACGGGCTTTTGTATTTTTCATTTTTTGTCAGCAGTGTATTTTCACCTTCCAACTCTCCTATGGTTATCATTTTTGACTTTCTTATTGTGGATTCACGTACAGTGACATTAACTGAGGCAAATGAGGCCTGTAGGTCTTTAGATGTTCATCTGGGTTCTTTTGTGATCTCCTGGATGATTTTTCGATGCACTCTTGGTCAAATTTCAGTAGGCCAGACACTCCTGGGAAGGTTCATCACTGTTCCAAGTTTTCTCTATTTATTGATAATGGCTTTTACTGTGGTTCACTGGAGTCCCAGAGCCTTAGCCATGGCTTTGTAACCCTTTCCAGACTGGTAGATTTCAGTGAGTTTGTGAGACTTCTTAGTCTGCTTCACATTGCCAGACAGGTTCTTTTAAAGTGATATTTAGATTCAACAGGTCTGGGCTCTCTTTGTCTAGTATGAAGTAGTTTGAAAAATCTGAAACCTTCAACCATGACCAGCAAAAAAAGGGGCAACTACTTTTTTCACAGCACTGTATCTGTTTTTGTTTTTCTCAATAATCAATTTTTATATACAGGTGTTAGACAATGAAACTGAAACACCTGTCATTTTAGACCACAATAATTTATTAGTATGATGTAGGGCCTCCTTTTGCG
>JAOVVG010000047.1:22863670-22876656 GCA_028566375.1 Leptodoras nelsoni | reverse complement strand
GAGAGAGAGAGAGAGAGAGAGAGAGAGAGAGAGAGAGACTCTCTATCGCTAGAGTTTGAACTTCTTGTGAATGTGTAAAAACCATTTTAATTAGAGCCTCTTTTGAATTTGAGGCTGGATAGTGAGTGAGAGTATATGTGCATATGAGTGTGTGACTCTCAGGTCTTTATGTGAGGGAAGTGCTCGTTCATCACTGTCTCTGGGGACAAAAGGGACCTGTAGCGCATGCTAAGCGGCCCTGCCTTCCACATGGCTAGTGGAATACATCAGCGGCCCGAAAGCACACAGACACACACCCCTGCATTTGGTTGCAGGGTGAACACACTCACAGTAATCCAAGTGGTTAGATGAATACATTAAGGCACTCACACACACACACGCACACACAAATCTCTGATAATGAGCACTGGATGCCTGATGCTTCCCTGTCACTCTTCCCCAACACAACAGACAGAGACACACACACACTGTCTAGTCAGACAGAGAATGGCTTTCACCTGGAACCATCAGAACCAATAATTGCCTCTTATTTAACCTTGTAACAACAAAACATGGACAGAAACACACAACCATACACTTTTTGAGTTTTATTCTTGTCTGTCCATGATTCATGAATTCATCTTTCATTGCCAATTCCATTCACTAGACTGTGTGTGTGTGTGTGTGTGTTTTTGTGTGTGTGCATATGAGTTTGTAGATGAGGGGGTTCTGTAATCAGGATTAGCTTGGAGCACAAGTCTTATCAGGCAAAGTCAGGCCTCTAGGGCTGCAAGTTTGTTTGGGATTGATATAGTGACTAAATTAAATCTAGATCCCCCAACAAAGATTCGCTTCATGGTGCCAATAATTGCTCAACTTAATGCCCAATGATTATACAGTACCTTATCCCATAGGAAGACGATCTCCCAGCCTTTCCTCTGTCAGTACCAGCCCATTGCCCACCTCCAGATCTCCCCATGTGTGCTTGTCCTGTATGCTTGAGTAATTGGTGTTTGAAGTGGTGGCCTCTTTGTCATTAAGCATGCATAAGAGGCTCTTGCTCTCTCTTTGTTGTTCTCTCCTTTGTAGGTCTATCTCGATATTAAGATGTTGAACAGGCACTTCAGTGCAATTTGTGCTAAGAGCTCTCAAAGAGGGCATAAAAAGTGAAGAGAACAGGTTAATGAACATGTTCTCTTCACATAGGGCACACTAAATGGCGAGCCATAGCTGGAATTTATTCAAAATAATGGTGCATGCAGTGTTGCAAATTTTACATGGCTCTGCCAGAGCAGAATAAAATGCAAGATAAGGATGGTTACACAACAACTAATAACTGAAGTAAAATTTGTCTTACCAGTTCTTCAGGCAAATAAACAATTTGTTATATTTTAAACATAGCTCCCAAGTGGTGCAACTGAAAAGTGGTCACTCTATCATCCAGAGATAGCAAGCTACCCCTGGCTGGGAGCCAAGAAAGCAAAAATTGTCTGTTATCTCTCTGTTCCCTCTCAATCACAGTGCCGCTAGCCAAACATGGGTGTCTGTGAGCTCATATGTGCAAGAGGATAGATAATACATATTCCTCAGAGTGTCTTAAGGTTCCCTGTAATGCAGCATATACAACATGTTGATGGTTGGCTTCACATGTCATCCTATCCATGATTGGTAGCTTTCATATGATAGGGTGAGCTGGCTGGTGGGTAGGTTGCAGGTGACTAAACTGGAACAATCAGGGAAAGGAATCAATACATTGTGCCTAAACACACATGCTTAGGTGTATGGCAGGGATGAAATGGGATTTTACAAGCAGGGTATTCACAGACAATAGGTTGCATATGTGCCATTAGCTGTAATTGCTGTTCTTTTGCCATTCATTTTTAAATACCCAGTAAGAGAAAAGCTGACCGTTTCTAGAACGTGCCCTAACCCCACCCAAACCCTCATTTCAAATCATACAGATTCAGCTTCACCAGATGGTTTTTCCATCCGCATAAACAATAACGCCTTGGGGCTTTAGCAGAACTGGTCACAATGAACTTAGCCCTAAACATGCACACTTGTGTAATAAACCATTTGAATCTAATTTTGTATATACAAATCATAGAAAGTAAGATATTTGCTATTTCCATGCTACTGAGAGCTCATTTAAGCCTGAGATAAGCTTGGTGAGTGCAGTCCAACACAGGCAGGTGGATTAGATCAGGTATACCAGGCAGCTTTCCTTCCTCACACACTCCCTCACACACACACAAACGCCACTGTCTGCTACCAATGTCTGAGTAACCAGCTGGGACATTTGCCCTCAGGACTCTCTCTGGGACAACACAAAAGAAATTTTTTAGAAAAGCCTTGTTGTTGTCCTCTAGTTGTGCCTTATGGCAGAATTTCTACCCGACCCATTGAGAATCACCAGGCGGTCCATATTTTTTGTTCTATTACAGCACACAACTCAGCCAGATAGTGTATAATTTCCAGTTTTTGAATAGGGAGTTGGCTTAGAATAAACGTGTATCTGTAATGAGTCCACAAGGATCTAAATCTTCTGCCATAAAGAAACAGAACTCCTCAGAACTCCACAAGTATCTCAGTTCCTTCCAGTGACAAAGTCCCATTAGGAATCTTTGTGCAATAGGCTCAGTGTAGTTTACTGTGATGTCTCCTTTTTGAAGCACCTCAGCCAGAATGACATCATGGGGCTGTAATCGATAGGTTGTGCTGCAGGCAATACAGTTTTGTTCCCTCTTTAATGGCTTTGTATCCTAGTTTATTACATCACAAGGAAATGCTCTCTCCTTGTTGTCAGAGTTTTGCTCATGTCCCTAGGCTTTTGTCCAATGGCTAAAATCAATCCCAAACCCACAGCAGGATGATGGTATTCACCAACTTGGGATGAACAATTGGGTCTGGGGATATGTGAATGAGATTCAGCTCTCTGCTCAATTCTGCCCCTTTTCTCCTCCCATTCTACTTCTCTTTCATCCTGGCAGCTTGTCACACCACCTTGAAGAGATGGAAGAAGAGAGTGAGAAAAGATATGGGGGAGGGGGAAAGGGATGGAAGACAAAAAAGAGCAAGCAAAAAATGGAGGCAGATAAAGAGCCAGTCATAAAGCTGCTGTAAAACGTGTTGATGGTGAAGTGAGACCTGATGGTCAACGCTGTGGGAAATCACACTCATACAATCATCAGCTGCAGAAGAAATCACTCACAGGCCAAATAAAGGCTAGTTTCCAGAGTGTGCTACAGAAGCAGACAACTTCAGTATTCACAGAGACCTCTAGATAAGCAATATAATCCTTTAACATACACTATAGTTGCAGATGTGTGCATGGCATTTATGATTAGGCTTTAATGTTTTTTGATATGCTGTGTTTGGGACCATATGGATGCTTCTCACTGCATATGATGACATGCAGACAGTAGTGGTGATAGTAGATGATTGTGATGCTTGGTTACAATACGGATCTGGAGCCAAGATTTTTGGATAATTCTTGTTCTGAATTGCACAAACAGAAATAATTATAAATGGCGTTTATCTAGTTAGAAAAACTATAATGAGTTTGCCCTTAAGCAAAAGCAGTAAATTACAATATACAATAGATGCAGACCATTACTTGGATTGTACAACTTCTGTTTACAAAATACTTATATAAGAATATATGCATTGTAATTGAGCAGAAAGTTTTGGCCATTCTTAATCCAACCTCTGTGCTCTAATTACCAAAAACCTTTAACTTTTGTATTTGCTTTTGTATTTGGGTCATGATTCACCACTTTGTGCCAAACTTCATGAGAGAATTGTCAGTCAGTTCAAATACAATGTTTCTCAGCACAAAATTGCAAAGAATTTAGGTCTTTCACCATCTACAATTCATAATATCATGACAAGTTTCAGGAAGTCAGGGGAAGAAGCCGAGGGCAGACTGCTGAATGTGCATGACCATTGAGTCTTCAGGGAGTACTGCTTGAGAAACCATCACACTACCGTGATGGACATAGCCACATGGGCTCGGGAGTACTTCAGTCACTTTGATACTAAACCAAGAAATGCAACATGAAACTGTATTATGCAAACCAAATATTAATTTTGCACAGAAACACGAGTTCTCTGGGGCCAAAGATGAAAAAGTGGAAACGTGTTCTGTGGCGAGACGAGTCCACGTTTCAGCTTATTTCTGCAAAAAAACAGACGTTGGATTTTATGTGCTAAAGACAAAGACCATCCAGACTGTTACCAACACAAAGTACAAAAAGCAGCATCTGTGATGGCGTGAGGGTGCATCAGTGCCCTTGGCATGGCTGATCTGCATATATGTGAAGATTGATGCAGAGGATTTGAACTCCACCCAAAATCTGAACTCCACCCAAGCACAAATGCAAATGGAATCATGTTGTGTCACTGATTTTGGTCAGATCAACTATATGTCCATACACAACACTGGCATGTTTGGGGAAAAAAGGCTTGTGTATACAAGAAAAAGATGAGATCTTTTGTAACATGTATAATAATATTTTAACCATATTAACAAGTAATATTTTGTACTTTTGTATATTATTATTATTATTATTGTTACAATACTTCTACTACTAATAAAGTAATTATTTCTGTAACACTTTAAGTACACAAAGCTCATCTTTCTGCTTCTTTTAGTGATACGGTATGATGCTTTGGATTTCAAACTGGATTACATCTGCCGTGGTGAAATTACATGGTGCTTAGATCATTTTATATTCTTAAATTGCATCCTTCTTTTATATTCTTTGTATGAAAACAATCAGATCATATTACCTGTTGTTGCTTTCGACCTGTCTAATTTGATCAAACAGAATATTGCCTGAGATGCACAAGCAAATTGGATCTGCAACTTTTCCAGGTAATGCCGCTGATTTTGGCAACTCGATAATAAGTCATCTAGGCTTAATCCATTCCACCTTACAAAGCTTTGCATAATCAGGCAAAATCTTCAGGCTGCAACCTCATCACCATCACTTCGCAGCGGCCATGGGGTGGTCGCATTAGTATGGGTAATGCTGTCCGCTTCATGAGGAGGTGCAGTAATGCGTTGCTTTGCCTAGAATTCCAATAATTAGCTTGAGCTTCAGTGATCAAGGACCCTGCAGTCATTGCACAATCACAGCAAGGTGACTTCATGGAGATTCCACCTATGTCCTTGGTTTATCAATATCATGCTGATAGTTGATGCTGGAGCAGAAAGGATAGGTGCAGATAATGGCAGTATATAAAATTAAAGGTGATGCAAAAACCACTTGCCATTTCTTATTTTAAGAAGGAGGAAATCTTTGAGCTTAATGTACTGCTGCTGCTGGTCAATTGTATCTGCAAATAACCTATATTATTATCAATCTTGTCAGAATTTACTGGAAGCTTTCTGAGGAAATCTCTGCAGTCATATTTGCAGCTTACAAGTACGAGACACACTAGACTCAACACAACTGTGTATTCCTAACGGTTCTAAGCAATACATCATTCTACACAATATATTGTATTTCTCATGGCTAGTAAATGTGGCCTGCTGGGCTACATTACAAAGGCTAATGGACTGAGTGGTACAGCCCCACAGTAAATATTTGGAGATTTTGGATTGATTTTTTAAAATTGAAGCATTAATTTAAAAACCAGTGATTGGTTGTCAACAATCCTAAATTGATTATTATTTATAATAATTTATTACAAACCAATTATTCTCCATTGCAATTGACCAGCATGCTTAAAAAATCACATAAAAAAAATAACTGTTGTGTAAATTGGCTAGCAAGGTGATTTGCCTGTAACTCTGATATGTAAAATAGTCCTTCTCTACATCATCATCATTACGGAAGTACTGGTAGACCTTCCTCAAATTCTGAGCAAAGTTGGTCATATACTGTACCATTTGGAGACTACTAAAACAAATAGTATCATATTGTGTGGTTGCAGATTCATTGGTGTTATCATATATTAAATTGTTGCCTTAATGAAATCATATTGTGTCATCTGGAAGCCAGACATTTACACACCAAGTAAGTATTTTGCTGCTTATTTAGATTGCATAGTAATATATAGTAACAAATGGCAGTGCCATAAGCAGCATGGATGAGCTATTGGACAGGTGAAGATACACTACCAGGTCCAACCTCAAATTGATAAGACTGCTATAATTGTCATTGCTCGCAACCCAAGACCAAAAAAGTGAGCCAGTTCTTGGGACTTGCAGGATATTATTGTTGGGTTATGCCTAACTATTCATATGATACCAGCTCATTGACATATCTCATTAAAAAGGGTGCAACAGATCCTGTTCATTGGTAGAAACAGTGCCAGAGGGCCTTTCTGAGTGTTACAGAGCCTCATGTGTGCCACCTTTTGCCCTCTGAGTCATATTTATATCTCACTTTATATTTTTTCTCTCCCTGACTATTGAGCCGAGTGTATCTCGCCCAGAGAGAGCAAAGCTGGAAAGCTGCCAAGTTGTCTTTTCTTTTTTTAAAGTTTTATGTTATTGAAGGACTACTGCGCCAAAACACAAGTCTGAAAAAGTGTCAGCATTTGAGCTAGATAAAGCAAATGAGCAGATGTTGAGAACTGTTGAACAGGACTTGAAAAATGCGACACTTTGAATGTTGGCTCTTTTGACAGTGGCAGTTTTTTTTTTATATTGTTACTAACACTCTCAAAACTGCTTCTCTTTTTCAATGTTGGCCTCCAACATTGATTCACCATATACATATAAATCACAGAATGGCTGCTGACAAGGACTAGCATTTGCTCCCATTGTTTTTACTGCCAATATGAAGCGGGTGATGTCGGTGTCAGGTTCTCTCTATAATTTGGGGAGATCTCACACAATACCGTACAGATCTTTTGGTGTTAGCAGAGTTTGTTTATTGAGACTATTATTATTATTATTATTAGACTAATAAGACTGTCTCATTTACATTTAAGTAATTTAGCAGATGCCCTTATTCAGAGTAACTTACAAAAAGTGCTTTGAGGTCACCATCAACAAATCTCCTTGCCCTGAATTAAGGGTCATGTTCTGGGCCTGTAATTGCCCTAAGGTTACAACATGGAACCTTTGGAATAACATATTGATTATTTTAAGCTGAGCTTTTAGTTGAAAGCACTTATCCATTAACATGCTTTGCCATTTATTCAATGTCTTTCTGGTATCTTTACCTTTGTACCATGCTCTCACGATAATAGTGCACACTGCAGCATATTTGCTTGATTTCATTTTTTTTTCTGATGACATGACCATCTATTCACAGCTTCTACTAAAACTTTCTCTGTGCTATTATCCTTAGACAACGGGAAGCTTGCTTTTATTTTATTGCTCTCCTGTAAACTGTAACTAAAGGCTTTAGAGCCAAAGTTCTTATTGTCTTACACAATACATCATCGTAGATTACCACCAGCTTTATTCTTTCATTCAATAGCTCATTAAGGTTCATTTAAAAAATGCAAACTAATTTAGCACTTATGGTAAGTATATGGTATAACATTAGTTTGGTTGGCTGCTTTAATATTTTAATGTTATATTAGCTGTGGATCAGTTGAATAGTAGCTCTTAGCTCACCAGGGGCACAACAGTGTCAGAGACCTTCTTCCAATCCACACTTCTTTTATTTTTATGTTTATGATCACAAGATATGATGTTCATATACACACAGGCCACACAGTACACAAAAACTATAAGGTATGTTTTTTATGGCTCACTTGCATCTCACACTATCACAACTGTTTTCACATTTATTCATGAAACATATAGTTTACATACAGTAGTGCAAATGTTTCAATTTAATAACCATTTGACAGTATTAGAGAACTGATACAATATACTTTACATGGCTTGGTACTTGTTCTTTTCTCTCAGTAAAACTGCCTTAATGGACTTTAGAAATGATTACCCAGGTAACATTTCTGTTAACTTTTCAGCATCTCCCATTCATAAACTATTGACTATGATGTACCGTAGCACAGCAACTGTAGTACCCTTTCCTAAACAGCTCATATGATCAATGATCAATTCTGCAATGTCTTGTGTCTGTCTGTCAACTACAGTTGTTCACACTGTGCTCGACTCTAGACCTCCTGGATGTGCACATTTACACACCACTTGAGTTCATTCCTGTTGGTTCAAGGTGAAATATTCTCACTACTGGCTGGCTTAGAGAAATGGTAGGTTGCAATACTTTGCTGCAGGCATCGCACTAACAACGAGTGGAGTAATGAAAATATAGTCTATTTTAATGTCAAACACGCCAAGGGCCCAAACCTCTGGGATTCAGGCTGATATTTCTGCATCAAATCTTAACCATAGGGTATGGCCTAGCCCTACACCATAGCCTGACATGTTCCTCCCCAGAAATGTATATACAAGTCACATTGATGCAGACCACAATACCCGTGAGTTGTCCGCTTGGTAGCTTCGCATTTCCTCATAGCCAGCTGAGTGCAGCATATTAGGAAAAAAACTTGACAGATATAAATTTATCAGTTAATTGCTAGTTTGTGGTCAGTGATATTCTATGGGGGTGACACGGTGGCTCGGTGGGTAGTAATGTTGCCTCATAGCAAGAAGGTCCTGGGTTCGATCCCCGGATGGGGCTTGGGTTCTTTCTGTGTGGAGTCTGCATGTCCTCCCCGTGTCCGCGTGGGTTTACTCTGGGTACTCCAGTTTCCTCCCACAGTCCAAAGACATGCACGTTAGGTTGATTGGTGTCTTTAAATTTGTGTGTGTGCCTTACGATGGATTGGTGCCCTGTCTAGGGTTGTTTCTGCCTTGCACCCTATGCTGCAGGCTAGGCACCGGCTCTCCCATGACCCTGAAAAGGAATAAGCGGTCAAGATAATGAATGAATGAATGAATGATATTCTATGGAAGCACTAAGATGCAATGAATTTATGTTTAATTTAGATAAGGCTGTCATTATCATGAAATAATGAAACATAATTTGAGAGCTTGAGAAAACAACCTTCTCTTCATTATTGTGCACTATGTGTGTGTAAGTTTAATGTTATTCTTAAGATCCGACTTCATATCATCAAATAACAAAACTTATGTGGGACATTCTAAAACACTTAATGTAAAAAAAAAATTATAACGTGGCTTAATGTTGCAAAACAGCAATCAGCGATCACATTTCGGAGAAAAATGCTTAACCTAAGATAACTACTGAGGATTTCAGTTTAACATTTGTGATATGATTTTTGTCATGTGAGATGTCAGACAAATCTTGTGATCACTGCTGTTTTTGAACATTAAGTCATGTTAAGCTTTTTCCTTATACTGGGTGTTAATGGAAAGGAAAACGCTTAATGTAAGATAACATCCATATAGTTTTGATTATTTCGACTGGTTGAAAGGTGTATGACGAGATATCAGAGAGAAATTAGGTGAGCACTGATTTTGAAACATTAAGCCATGTGAAGCTGTGCCACATTCAGTGTTGCAGTTTAGAGTTTGACAGGTGGACGTGTGACCACAGATCACCTTTTGGGAACATAAAATTACATAAAGCTTTTTCATGTTAAGTGCTTATATGTAAAGTTTTGCTGTGAGTTTGCGGTGTTCATTTGGATGTGGTGATAACTGTTCATTCGACTTTCTGTATGAAACGTAATAGAAGCTGCAGCCATTATCGGATGTTTTAAAACAACATTAAAATAGCAAAACTTATGTTTATTTTTGAGGTTAAATGTGTTTGGGTTGTTTTTGGTTCTGGGGAACTTTTCCCTCTGAGTGCTTAAAGACAGCTTTCATGTTTGCATAGCGCTGTAGTACTAGTACTAGTATCAGTATCAGTGCCTATTTAAAAATAGTGTTTAAAATATTCATGTTCCTCTGACATTCCTCTGTGCTTAATGCAATTTTTAAATTTCAGTTAAAGAAACATGTTCAACATTTTATATTTTATATTAGCTTCAACTCCAATATGATCTGCTCTATTTCAGTCAACAAGTCCACAAAGGAACTTGACACAGCGGCATAGAAACCCCACTAGCAATTAGTGTTTTCACAGTGTAAATACAGCCGACAATGCGCAAGTATGAATTCTCACAACAGTGTCGAGCCCACACAGAAATATAAATCAACCTTTAAACACTCACACACCCACAAACACTGATAAATAAATCTAAATAAATCCTGGCACACACACATCATTTTATAGCTGACCCAAACCAAAACCTCTTTTATTTTCTGTGCCTCTAATTTATTTTTATTGCATTAGTTTTAATTTATTTTTTATATAATTCAATTGTTTAATACAATTTTCCTATGATAGTTTACTGCATTTTAACAGTACTGCATTTTCCACCGTTTCTGTTCTTGAATTTCATCTATTTGTTCTTTTTTTACTTAAGCTCTCTAGAAGAATTTAAAGTATTGGTGTTATTGTTGTTGTAATTATTATTATACCAGACTAAGAGTGGACAGTTGGACAAAAAATATACGGATGTTTTTGCTCACCAATCAGTGAAAGAAGTGACAGCAATAGGATGAGGCAATTTATCTGATGTCAGGCTTGTATTTTGTTGTGGCAATCCTCAGGCCCTGGCCAAGATGTATATCAGAGAGTCTGTTTCCCTTAGCTCTTCTGTTTTTGAATCAAGCTCTGGGAAACTGATCCAAAAGTCACTCACCCCAGTATCCTTGTGTTGTGCTTTAAGCAAATCAGAGTTGCCTCATCTATAGAAGGCAGCAGCGTTTTGGCCTCTGCAGTCCACTGGCCATCAACTGAATCAGAGAACAGCTTTCTCAGGAAGAGATGGATGTCATCTGAGAGCTTAAGGGAGCTTTCAAATTGCTCCTTGAAGTTTGTTGTCACCAAATCCTTCATCACTGGATCCTCCTGCATTTTGTTCTTCTTACAATGCAACGTTCTCCTGTGAATGCCTCTCCTCAAAAGGCTCAGCTTTGACTGGAAAGCTTCAACTGCCTCGTACATATCAGCAACAGTGTGATTCTTGCCTTGTAATTGCAGATCAAGTTGATTTAGATGAAACATGATGGCACACAAAAAACAACATATGACATTGCCATGTTGTCACATAAAACCTGTGAAATTCTTGAGGTTTTTGGTTCTGCAGGGTGGAAAAAATGAAACAAACTTACCGTGCAGGTTGGCCTTTCCTGAGCTAGCGAACATCATTATGCAGCAAAAGATCCCTGTATTCCGCTGACATTTCCTGCAGCAATGCTCTGAAAAGGTGATAGGACTAGAACCCTCCTGAATGAAATTTACCAGTCTCATTACAGTAACCATCACCTCTTTCTTTTTCCCACACAGTTTGGCACAGAACACTGATTTGTGAATAATGCAATGAAAGGCCAAGGGTACAGGGTTAATGGCAGAAAGCCTGCTTACCAAGCCTTTGTGTTGTCCCACCATAGACAGAGCCCAATCAGTGACAACGGACATGTTTTTGCCCACAAGCCATTCTTCTCTAAGAACTGTGTCAAGTACTTAAAAATGATTTCCCCAGTTGTATGCCCAGGCAGAAGTAGTGAACAAAGTAGCTCTTCCTGAAATGTCTTTGCATCAAAAAATCTTGCAAACACAGTTGTCCGTTCAGTCACAGCACAAGTCTTATAGCTAGTGATATGGCTTCTGTTTCTTCACATCAGTGCGTAGACTCCTTAGTTAAAACATCTACTCTTCTAGTTGCTGTTTTAGAGAACAATGGCACATGCTTTTTTTCCTTGGTTTTCACACCATGATTTAAAAATTGCAGATTTAAAATACACCATTTTGCTAAAAGTATTCACTTGCCCATACAAATAATTGAATTCAGGTGATCCAACCATGGCCACAGGTGTATAAAATCAAGCACCCAGGCATGCAGAGTGCTTCAACAAACATTAGTGAAAGAATGGGTCGCTCTCAGGAGCTCAGTGAATTCCAGTATGGTAGCATGATAGGATGCCACCTGTGCAACAAGTCCAGTCGTGAAATTTCCTCACTAATAAATATTTCACAGTCAACTGTCAGTGGTATTATAACAAACTGGAAGTGGAACTGCAGAGGTCTGCAACTTTCTGCAGAGTCAGTTGCTACAGACCTCCAAAATTCATGTGGCCTTCAGATTAGCTCAAGAACAGTGCATAGAGAACTTCATGGAATGGGGTGGTGCAGTGGTGTAAAGTGGTGCAGTGGTGTAAAGCATGCAGACATTGGACTCTAGAGCAGTGGAGACATGTTCTCTGAAGTGATCCATCTGGTAATCTGATGGATTAGTCTGGTTTTGGCAGTTGCCAGGAGAACAATACTTGTCTGACAGCATTGTGCCAAGTGTAAAGTTTGGTGGAGGGGGATTATGGTATGGGACTGTTTTTCAGGAGTTGGGCTCTGTCCCTTAGTTCCAATGAAAGGAACTCTTAATGCTTCAGCATACCAAGAGATTTTGTTTCCAACTTCCAACTTTGTTTGGTGTGGAAGAACTTGACTGGCCTGCACCTGACCTCAACCTGATAGAACACCTTTGGGATGAATTAGAGTGGAGACTGTGAGCCAGGCCTTCTTGTCCAACAACAGTGTCTGACCTCACAAATGCGCTTCTGGAAGAATGGTAAATTCCCATAAACACTCTCCTAAACCTTGTGGAAAGCCTCCCAGAAATGTTGAAGCTGTTATAGCTGCAAAGGGTGGGCCGACATCATATTAAACCCTACGGATTAAGAATGGGATGTCCTGAATGGGATGTTTCAATACATCTGCACTGAGCTAAACTGTGTGGTAGGATTGAGTAATACATGCGCAGAAGAAGGTACAATATATACACTTACAAGGACTTTCCTCACATTCATATACATCAACAGGTTGAACCTGATGTAACTACCTGTTAGGTATTTCATCCTGCATGTCTTTGTGCAGCTGCCCCCTCTCCTTTTCATCCCTGTATTGTCTCCCTACCTTCCCCCTTTTCTTGACCATTGCAGTCCCCCTCCTTTACTCATTCACCTGGAACACGTAAAGCACGTAGTCAGCACTCACTCGCGGGGT
>JAOVVG010000047.1:22821025-22834239 GCA_028566375.1 Leptodoras nelsoni | reverse complement strand
CTGATAAGGCACACCTGAAAACCATTTCAGGTGACTACCTCTTGAAGCTCATTGAGAGAAAGCCAAGAGTGTACAAATCAGTAATCAGCAATGGGTGGCTATTTTGAAGAAACTAGAATATAAAACTTGTTTTCAGTTATTTCCATGTGTTCATTCATAGTTTTGATGCCTTCAGTGAGAATCTACAATGTAAATAGTCATGAAAATAGAGAAAACGCATTGAATGAGAAGGTGTGTCCAAACTTTTGGCCTGTACTGTATATATGAAAATAAAGTGACTTTTAGATGTACAGACATTTTGCTGTATCTGTGATACTGGTGATGTCAATATTTTCCGGGAGACACAGACTCAAATCATGGAAATAATCATGACAATGACTTATAGCTAGTTCTGACTTATAGCTGAAGTGTTTCGTCAGCCTGTAAAGACCTACAGTTATTTACAGTCAGTAAATAAACGTTTTCCTAAATAAACTTCCCAGTCACGTTTCACATATAACAGTCAAATCAAATCATGTAGAAACACTCAAAACCCTGAAGGCCAATTCACAGTAGATGTCTTTCCAAAGCTATGTTTAGGCTGAGATATGACAAAGTTCATAGGTAAGCATGGCACGCAGAGAGGCACTGATGGGCTTACATGCAGTTCTCCAAAATCCTAACAGCATGTTGTGCATATCTACAGTGCGGTGCGTCAATAAGCCTTCAGGTGGACACGGATTGGTACAAGCAGGGAAGTGAGTCCTGTTGTGTACCCAGAAACTATGTAAGCCACTCTTCCTTGAGTTTTATCAATGGTTTCACAATAATGTTGACACTGTGACCATGCTTGATGCATTTTCATTCAAATCATCTGTATCATGATTGTAGTGTTCTGTTAATTAATCCATTATACAAAATTTGTTATCACTGTGTATGACATACATGTGAAGCTTAGGTAAATAAACCTAAAACGTGCTTGTGCTGTTCTTGTTTTATAGCTGTCCAGTTAGTGTGAGTTTTATCGTAAAAGATACATTTTATTACACACACTACTCAAACACAGCTTGAGTAGGGCTAAACTGATATTTTTAGTGTTTTTCATCAGTTTCTATTATGGCCTAATAAGATTTTTACAGACTGCACTGTCAAAAAAGTGGTGGGGGGCATGTCCCAAGCATACCCAGCTTATTGAAGACAGAAATTATCAGATGCAATAATGAAAAATTGTATTGTTTACACTGAATGTATTTCTGGCAATATTACTCTGAAACCCTTGATAAAACCCAAGTTAGTGGGGTCCCAATGTCTTGCTACAATCTTTCCCAGTACATAACTGGATACACCGCCTGACCTCTAGTTATGAGCATTTCTTTTGAAGGCTGGTTTGTCTAAAGCATCCTGTTTCTCTGAAGCATTTGCATACTACCCAAAAGATTGTGATGAAACCTACTCTAATGATTTTATTCTTGCAGAGTGATAAGGCTGCTATGTGTGCGTTTGTGTGAAAGAGAAAGTGTTAGGATTTGGATTCCCACCTATTCTGCTCCACACCTGTGGTTGTATGCTCTGTCTCGCTTGCTCACATTTTCTAACTCATCCATGGAAGAAAATCTTTCTCGTTTTTTTTTCTCCCTCACTTTTATTAGCAGCAGTGGGATTTTGGAACCAGATCTTTAAACCAAGCACTCTAACTAATGCCTGCTGGAGTACACTGATCTAGCATAGTACTGTTATTCTATTTAACTGCTGATTTAGTGTCAGTTCTTGCAAACAACGGGCTGAGCGGGAGCTTTTCCTGAACTCATTAAAGCAGCCGATTCAGATTCAGCTACTGTGAGTCTCAGAATCAATAACGGACTGCTCAGATTGCTTGGGTATGTCACATTATCATTGTGTTGACTGTGCACAAGAATCTATAGATTGTACTGTAGTGGTTTTGGTTGAACATTAGGAACAAGTTGCTTTTACATATTATATTGCTGATGAATTTTCATTCCAACCATATAATGGCAATAAGGTACACTGTAATATAAGTATTGTAGCATTATTCCTGTTTAACTACTGTTTGTCAGTGAAACAATAATATCATACATACACATAATATACTTCTGCTGCATGTGTTCATGGTACTGGCCTTTAACAGCACCTTCATATATGTTTATGTATACACATTGTGGCATGTTATATAACTATATAACTGTACAACTATAACTGCCTTATAATTGCAGTGTGAATGCACTTTGTAGGTATACAATTAATTACTGACAGTATGCATAGTTTTCTACACTTTCTTAACCCCATCCACGAATATAAACACTTAATCAAGGAAAAACAAAATGCTTCTACTATATTTAGTTTGGGCTAATCAAATTGTCAATGGGTCAGCTTGGTATCATCTTGTTTAATCTGCCGTAGCTCTTCTGACTGTCATACTTCTTTTTCTTACATGAGAAAAAAAACATCATTACGTTTTTTTGTCTGAGTAGAGGTCTGTTTTGTTATGTGTTGCTTTTGTTACTGACATACAAACATTTTTGTATAGCATTTAATTATTTTTTTGGAAAAGTAACATTTGGAAATATAAAATAATTTTGTCCTGAATCAATAATGCAGAACCATTATATATGTGTACTGTAGATACACATATACAGCATTGACAATTTTATTCATGAATTCATTTATTCATTGTCCTTCCCTAATCCTAGCCACAGATTCCAGCTCCTCCTAGAGAAATCCCACACATTCCCTAGTCAGCTGTGAGATATAATCCCTCCAGAGGGTCCTGGGTCTGCTCCAGGGTTTTCTTCTGGTAGGACAAGCCTGATATAGCTGTAGCTGTCCAGGGGTATATTTCTAAGGTGCTTGATTCATTTTAAATGTCTCCTCTTAAATCCTGAGGAACAGCAGCTCTACTCTGTGACCCTCTGTGATCGCAAAGTTCTTCACCTTATCACAGAGAGTAAGCCTAATTTCTGCCATATGCACTCACATGCTTATTCTTCTGGCCACTATGTACCACTCATGAACATACAGTAGGGGTCTGTAACACTGCTGCCACTGATACTACACATTTGTCTCATGTTCTTTTTTCCAAGTTTACAGTAGACTTATAGGCCATCTCCAAATCCAAAAAACTCCCACATAACCATTCATACATCTGTGCAAGTGTAAAGACCCGATCCATTACTCCATGGACTGGGAGGAACATGCATTTTTTAGTCCTTAATCCTAAATTCAACTATCAGATTGATTGTCTTCTTCAGAACCTGGTAATATTGAAGAGGTGCATTAAGCACACAACTCCAACATTGCCCAGTGCTTTAACATCTTTGGCCAAATCTCACTTGTAGCCTTGCTGCTATGACAGACAGAGATGGATTATCAGAAATGTATTGCCCTGTCTCCTAAAGGGAGAGCATGCCTACCGGGTTAAGGAATTCATCAAAGTGCTCCTTCCACAACACAACAATATCCCCAGTAGAAATCACCAATCCCCAGCACTTGCTTAGTAGAGTTTGGGGTCTTGTCTTGCTCTTCTGAGGCACTGAAGTGTTTGCCATCATGCTTTGAGGCCATGTGAAATCCTTTTTTTTCAACCTCCTCCCATGCCTGAGCTCTGCTTGTGCAACTCCCTTTACTGCAGCCCTTTTGGCTCTCCTATGCCTCTCAATTGATCAGGAGTGCCCTCTGTGTGCATTACTTGAAAGGTCTCCATCTCAACTTGATAGTTTCCCTCAAGGCAGGTGTCCAGCAGCTTCTACCAGATGCTCCAAAGTAACCTGGAAGGCTCTCCTGGGTTTACCTGGTGCTTCTGGCTGCTGCATTGTATAAACAATCCAACATACTACAAAGTGGTGATCAGCTGTCAGGTCTACCTCTCTCTTTACTCAAGTGTTTCTTATTGACAATCCAAAGATACACACAGAATTCTAATACAATTTCACTGCTTGGATCCAATCACACCTCTGCAGGTATTTCTGCAATTCCCAGCATGAGCATTGATACCCTACCCGACCCCACAGTAGTACTATAATAAAATCAGTAATTTTCAAAGATGCAAACCAGCCCTTCTGGCTTCAATATCCAAGCTACAACATCACAAAGTCATGAGATCATATTATTCTCCATTCTGATGTTTGATGTTAATATTATTTGAACTATTGATCAACCTACCAATCCACTGATCCATCCATCCATCCATCCTTCCTTCCTTCCCCTCAAGGGCATATCCACACCCATAATTGAATCTGCCATCATAGGCATTATTATACAGCATAATAACCTCTAGATGAGAAACAGGCATAGAGCAGTTATATATTATACACTCAATAATAGAATGGCAGTATGAGAATAAGAAGCTGAAAGACATGCACTTGCATTCTTGAAACAACATTACCCTGACACTCCTAATGATGTTGAGTGTGTGGGATTGCCATGACTCCTCTAAGTTTTCGTTTCTCTTCGTTTTCATTTATTTGAATATCTATAGCCATGCAATGTTATCGTGGCCTAAATGGCAGCAGTCCACTTTTCAGTACAATTCAGGAAAGAGTAGAGGAGTTTACTGAGGGGGAGTGAGCACAGGAGACGGTCTGCTGAGCACGGCAATGAGTGTGCAAGAGGAAGAGGGAGAAAGCTGAGGGGCATGGAGTGTGGAAGAGCGAGAGCCAGACAGGAGAGGTAAGCATTCTCTGTGTGTTGGTCATGTGTCAGAAGTCAGCACTCTTGTTCATGTTTTCTTCTCCAATGACTGAGTCAGGGGGAGGTGGAGTCACATACTGCCATGTCAGCAGTTTCTCCTCCAATCGATTTAGCCCGTCCTGTAGCAACAAAGCAGCCAGCTACATGTTCCTCATACACACTTTCCCTTTGTATATACCTCCATATGTATAGATAAAAGCGACATACTTTTCATGTACATACATAACCATTTGGAATTCCCTACACACAGTTGCCCCACTATTATTGTGCTACTGATTTGAAGTTTGTGGTTATGAACTCTCAGGAGAAGCAGTGATCTTGTGCTTCTCAAAGAGTGAAGATACACAGGGAGATGAGAGAATGAGAAACGAGACCTGATTCTTAAATGCTGTTGGATTTTGCTGTGTGTGGGGCTGACTATAGCTGAGAGAAGGTGTATGAATGGAGGTGTAGCAGAAAGAACTGTGAAGTGTCAGAAGCAGAGTTCAGACCAGATGCCAAATGTCAGGTTGACACTGTAAGGGATATAAAGTCATTACAAAAAACTAGTGATGGAGAAATTTAGGAAAAGGCATAATGCATAATGAGCAGACATTCAGTTAATAAGAGCCTAAGAATTAGGTTAGTGGAAATTGTTCTGGGTTCAGTTATGAAATCACAGCTCTTACAATGTTTGAGGGCTATGCCCTCTGATCAATTTTTCCTCTTTTCCCAGCTTGGTTTTGTCCTGCAGACGGCTCAGTGGACTTCATGTTGGTTTATCCTATTTAACACAGTCATCACAGGTGAAACTACAGCTCAAGCCAAGAGTAGACATTCAGATTTAAACAATCAATCCAGCAGGGCACAGCTGGGCAACAAGAAACACCTGTCACTTATGTGCTCCAATATTTATTATCACTTAAAAATATGTAGTTTATAATGAATTAAAGTGGATGCTCTCCTGCAGAGGTGGATAGTTGGTGGTGTGTGGTACATCTTCCCTGGAGAAAGCATGCGGGGAACATGTCATAACGGGTTTCAGGGACAGTTTATTAAGTATGAGATTTAACTCATCACAACTTCCCAAACAACAGCAGTCAAAGAACCCAGGCTACAACCTAGAACAATTCATTCTGTGCACATGTCCACCATCACACCATCTCTCCCTTTCTCCTATATATCTACATATTTAGATATATATACATTTAGATGCATTTAAATATCAAGAAATGAAGTTGAACTTCAGTGAAAAACATAGACACATAACAAGGGTCTTCCTGTACAAGCAACACCGCAGCTTAAATGTCCAAGCTGTGAAATTATTAATAAAAATCTGTAGTTATCCTATTATCATGATATATGTGAATATTTAAAACATTTTAAACATTTAATCATGAACATGATTTAAGATGTCTGTTCCTGGCATATTTTTTCTGTCCATGTTTAAGATTTACACACAGAGATGCCTAGAAGTTATCATTTTATTTAAGTAATACTATTTATTACACCTTGTAACATTCCATTATTACATTAATGGTAATACTAATGAATAAATTAGTAAGCTGACTGCTTAACTGTGATCATTTTTTTAAATAGGTTTTTATTTTGTTTTTCTGGGCTATACTGAGCTGTACTACTCCAGTTGCAACAACAGTGAAATGAAATAACACTGACTGATACCAGTTGCTTGTTTCAGGATCAACATATTTTTTCACAAGCAGCTCTTTCACCAATCAGTCAAAATGTTGAGCAAACCGAGGTCATAGAGCATTGTCTGATAATTATTTAAAGCATCTAGCAAAACTTAGTATTTTACCTAACTACACTTTATTAGATGATCTTACTAGCATTTCACCTTTACCAGTAGCAGTGTTTTGTTTAGTATTTGTTTAGGACATACATCTATCAACCTTAAATTATTTTTGCCATCTTTGCAATGCAGTATTCAGGAATTAATCAGGTTGCCATGTTTCAGCATTCCTGCTAATAATAATAAATTACACTTGTTGTGATTTACATTCAACACTTAGATAGTGACAGACTCCCTACATGACATGAAAATTGGGAACGGTGAAGCTTTAGTGATGCTAATCCCAGGGGACACATGAAACTATTGTCTTAATCTTTAATCTTTCACATCAGCATAAAAAATCCACTCGTTTTACATTTTAAATCTGAGGAAATGTATTAAACTGAGCAGTTTTTACATTAAGTGAACAATATTATTATATTAATATTTATAAATATTAAAATAAAATTTTACTTTACAATTTCACAAAGAGCAATCCGCTTGACAGAAACGGATTCATTTTCTTTCTTCAATTATACAATTAATGATCTGATATTAATTATCTTTCTATATCAGCACAAATAATTTTTTATTTATTGAAAAATGACTGTTATACTGTTATATATTTCATCCATCTGCCATTTTAGTTATATTTAAACTTTCTTACATATCATTTAAATAATTTAGGCAGACTCTCTTTCTTTCTCTCTCTTTAAGTTCATAAGAGTTATAACATAAACTTTTTTTACCTTTATGTTTCTTATGATGAACATCTGAAAGGAACAACAGCGTTAACATTACCTCTGACCATTACAAAGCTCTGACACCAGAAACTTCTAGTAAATTTGTTAAATAAAATCTCTATATGGAAAGGTTTACCATATGAATGATGGGTTTTCTTAGCTTTTTCTACAGAAATGATTCCATATTAGAAAAAAATGCATTAATATTAACATGTGAGTTGCCCTGCAGACAATAATACCGTCAGAGACGTGTTGTTATTTTAAAAGAATCTTCTTATCAATCATAATTAAGAATTCAACAATGCTGTGGTATATAAGATAATTATCACCTGTAAAGGAAACCTTAAGGCCTGCTTCCTTTTCTGCTGGGTCGACAGATTGTTCAGGATTGTCCTCAGGCATGAGGTGTCTCTGTCACAAAAAGGCAGAGAAAGGTAATAACTAGAGGCTGCTCTCCCGGCTCCACTCAGACCTTATTATGGACACTTATTTGAAGGCGTCAAACTCCATAAATTGGAGAGGAGATGGCACAGACATGTTGAGGTAGAGGGAGGCAGGGAACAGGAGAGGATGAGGGAGGGAAATGACAGACTAAGAAGGATATTGGGGTGAAACACTGGGTTAGGGAGGGTCTCAGCCTGGTACAAGGGGTGTGTGTGTCTGTCTGACATCCCCAGAGGCTCTCATTAGAATGTTTTCCAGACTGTGTGTGTGTGTGTGTTTGTGTGTTTGTGTGTGCATGTGTATACACATTAGACACTCAGTGGGAAAGGGATTCAGGGCATAACTTAATTGTACATTCACAGACCTGTAGCATTTCAAATTCACATGCATCCTTTCATGTCACCCCACAGCACATAAATAGTAGACTCTGGGTGTGTGTGTGTGTGAGTGTGTGTGTGTGTGTGTGGATCATGTTTTTATATCTTTCAGGGGACCAAATGTCTGTCAAATATTTTGACCTTGTGGGGATATTTTGCTTGTTCCCAGAAGGAAATTGTGATTTTGTAGTAATTTTTAACATAAATAAACAAATAAAAGAGCCAAAAAGTGAACTTTCATTGCTGAGGTTAAGGTTTGGGTTAGGCTTAGGATTAGTATTAATTAGCTGTAGTAATAATTATGTCAATTATTTATTTGTAATTATGTCAATTATGTGTTTGTAATGGGGGGTGTAAAATAATAACAAATAGTTGTATGGAGCATGTCCATGGGTTGTTAAGAAATTGCCATTCTCTTTGTGCATCTGGAATGCAGACTGTACCTGATGCAGAAGGTTTGTCTTTAGTGAGGTTTTATTGATGCTTTTTATTGAAGGAAGTTAGTTTTCACCCACTCTTCCTTGCAGAACACCTCTGCTTAGCCATCTTATATGCACAGTATGCTTAAAATCTACCCACAGACTGTCAATAATGTTTAAGTCAGGGCTTGTGAAGGACATGTGCCATTCAAAAAGTGTCAGCTCTTTGGTAATTAGTTCATAGTGGGTTTTAAGGTACAGTCTGGCTCATTGTCCCGTTGGGGAAGCCAGTCTCTTTTCAGCCTCAGTTTCCTCACTCACTCTTTCATGTTTGCTTAAAAAATGTGCTGATATTTACTAGAATCCAATCTTACATCTACCTGTGCAATGTTTCCTATGCCATTAACTGCCACACAAACACAAAATACAAAAGATCCTACCCCATGCTGGACATATATCTTCAGTGATTATGACTAAAGCATGCAATTTTTACTTGGTCAGTCCACTGCACAGCAATGCATCTTATCTCAATGTTGTTTTGCATACATCAGATCACTTGGCATTTGTGATCTTTGCAAGCATTATTGCAGAGTAGGATGGTGCACCACCACTCCTTTTTCAGCTAAACCTTCCTGCATGTCTGTCATGTCAAATAGAAATTTTGCTTTGCCTGCCCAAGATATGGCCAGTGAACATTTTCCTGCTCTCACAGATCTTGCCTAGACTCCCACAGTTCCCCTTAACTGATGTTTCAGACAGTGAAATTGTGAGCTGGAAGTGCTTTAATACCTTTTTAAACCCTTACCCTACTTTGCAGGCATTAATTAGTCATGTTTTCAGATCCTTAGTCAGCTGTTTACAGGAGCCCATGGCTTTTGAGTGTTACTACAAGGTTTGAAAAGTCAAAGAATTTATAAAACTCTGGAATTATTATTTCTAATGACAGTATTTGTCCTGAGTAACAAGGCCTAACAAGTTAATTAAGTTCTGACATTTAACAGCTTGAATGTGTCCAAACATTTACACATGCCACAATTATGATTTATTTATTTTCTGTTTTTAGCTTCATCAAATGTGAACTTTGCATTGGGGCACTGGTAGCCCAGTAGGGGTGCTGATCAGAAGGTCAGGGGTTCAAGCCCCAACATTGGCCTGCTGCTCAAGGGCCCTTGAGCAAGGATCTTAACCCACCACTCAAGCCAGCTGCTGAGGGGTACAGTGTGGGTCATAATGGGAGGGTTGCAACAGGAAGGGCATCCAACATAAAAACCTGTGTCAGATCAAGATGTAGACTTTATTTGCTGTGGCCACCCCAAGGAATAAGAGCAGTTGGACAGAAGGTGCATTTGCTTCTTTTTGCTTCAAAAATAACATTATCTGTTTGAATGACATTTTAATGTTTGTCATTCAAATGTCATTCAAACAGATAATGTTATTTTTGAAGTAATCTTAGATTTAGTATAAAAAACACATTTTTGGAGCAAGATTGTTTTGCTTTTACCAACACTCTTCTGACTCCACTACTGCTCCGTAATACCCCCCACAGAGAACATACAGCAGCATGATACATATATTTATTTCTTATATGAGTCTTGCTTGCTGTCAATATGGGAGACACTTTTTGTTTCAGTATTCAGTATGAAGAAAAGAAAATGATATTCAAAAGTGGATGATCCCCAGTGAGTGTGTGGGTCACACTATCCTCTACTCTTCTGAAGAAGATCAAAGTCTCATGTCTATGGTGTCAGGGTTTGTCATGTTTTGTGGATCATGGATATTTCTTCCACTCAGCAAGTAGACCTAATATGTCCCTGAAACAAAGAAAGAAACTCATAGCCTATATTGTTACATTTATTCGCAAACAAAGGATAATTTCTGTGCAAAACCTTCAAGGCCACAGCTATACTATGTGACATAATAAAGAATAAAATGATGGTAAGTCTCTCTGGATTTGACATCTGTCTTTAATGTCTTGCTAAGTCTCCCTTGCATGCTCACAGGTCTCCAGGGATGGTAGTTTGCAGAAAGCCTGGTGAACATTCAACAGCAAAATCCATAAGTTCACTATTGCAATCATTCTTAAAAAAGAAATATATCTGCCATTTTTGTTTAATTATTATACTTTGTGTATGGAGATATTTTTATTAATAATTATATTTAATAGTCTGCTAGAATTTTAACTTAGCAAGAAAATTATAGTACAATGTAAATTCTTTTGTGTGTACCCTGTTGTGAGGTAAGTATTTCTCATTTTTGTATTATCATGACAGTTCATTCAGCCATTTGGTCATGTAATTGGTATCGTGGGTATAGCTTCATACAAAAATATTTTTAAACATCCACCCCACATTTATTCAGTGTGGAATAATAAAATGTCTTCTTTTAAATTAGGTAGGACCTAATTATGACTGCCACAGAAGCGCTGGTGGCCATGTAGTGTTTGTCCATTTTCTTGCTCTTTCTTCATCAACTTTAATAAAAATGCATTAAAAACTGAAATTTGTCATTTGGTAATTCACCTACACCTTTAGTTAACAGAGAAAAGGACAAAGAAAAGATGTTGAGTGTTTCAGTGTTTGTTAAATATAGACAAATGTAGAAATTGGTGGCTGCAACACAGTCAAAAAAAAGTATGCAAAGATTTTTGCAATTTGGTTTGCTTATTTCACTTCATTTTGCTCTTTCTCTCACTCCATGTGACAGCCATATTATGCACCACTATGCAGTATACCTAGTTTTATTTTAGCTTCTGTAAGTTATATTGCTCTCTCTCTCTCTCTCTCTCTCTCTCTCTCTCTCTCGCTCTGTCTGTCTGTGGGTGTGTGTACTGTACTTTATATTTTCATGAGTAGCCCATACTCCTACACCATTTCAATGTTGTAAATGTGCAACATTTATTATGAACAAATTTTATTTCCAAAAATACAGTGCAGGCCAGTGAGGTCAATCAGATTAATTGAGAAATCGAGATAAATTGTGTACACGTATATTCTTCCATGTTTTATCACACAAGGAATTCTAGGTAATTAGTCATCATAGGTTGTTGTATGGGTTTATAGCACAATTGGCACTTCATATTACCTTCTGTTACTATGATGCACTACTGGCAGACAGTAAACTGAACACTCAAATATCACACCATACCCATGAAAGAAAGTGACCAGAAATGTAGAAATTAAATTCTCCATTCATTTATTTGCTTTTTAATTGGTTTTAACTTTTAATAACAATGCTGCAAGACCATGCTGGAAACTGCAGCTCTGTTGGAAGAATCTGATGTTTAGTTCGATGAATGAAGGACACAGCAGGAGGACTTCTATAATCTGCAGTCCTCGGGTACGTCAGTATAATCTTTCTCAAATGTGTTACTTTACATTTATGGGACAAGTACAAGCATTTAGAGACAATTTCCATTCAAGTAATTGCAGTATTTTTGTTTCTATACCCACAGCATACTGAGAACAGAACTACAAAGGAATTGAAGGAACATTTTATTGCAGGTTTGTTATGTGATCATTTTACATCCTACTGTTACTCGACAGCTCTCATTTCTGATGAAGGTGTGCCAGCCCAAAGTTATACCCCACCCCACCAGTCTCTCTCTCTCTGTCTCACCCACACATACACACACTTCTAAGAGCCTTTAGATGGGAGAGATTTTTTCTTTGACAATATCTGAACTGTCAGTCAATCAGCCCAACTCTTTCATGCCTCTCTGGTCATGATGACAGTGTGAGAGATGCACAAGTTTACCAAGCTGACAGTGCAAGTTGAGTGTGAATGAAGTTTTCTTCTAACAGGTTAGAAGCTCCTGTGACTTGCCTTGTGACAGTTTTTAACACTGCCATAGATTTTGCATTGTAGATTACACTTCAAGGACCAAATAAAAGTAAACACCTCATGTTTACCTTACAGAGGAAATAATGACTTGTGTTGAAAGAAAACTCCCGAAGACATCTTCATCAGCATCTCAATGAAGACGATGATTGCTGAGAGCTCTGAGCTGAGCTATCTCTTCAACTGCGCGTCGACTGCACGACAGGCATCATAGAGAGATTCACTCGAGTTACAGTAAGGTGTTTAACAGCAATGTTTGCATGTTTGTTCTCTCTCATTCAGAATCAAAAACCTCAGTATAACACTTTCATGGACTCAGCTGATTTTCCACTAATCTGTTACGTTGTTTCTCTCCATTGATTCATTTCCTTTCATCTTTACAAGGACTGGTATTCAGGAGAATAAACTGAGAAATGTGTCGGGCAGAAAGACAGAAATAGGGTAATTTAATATTCAAATCAACCAGTCTTTTCAAACCAGCAGGCTTTGTTTACCACTAGCTTTCTTATTAACGGCAAAATAGCTGAGTTAAACATGTGACAGTCATATTAGCTAGCTTTTTTTATTTAATGTCGCAACTGAATAAATTCTCTGAAGGAAATGCAAATCTATTTTTATTTTCTAGCAAGGTCACTCAGGAGATTTTTTTGGTTAACAGTCCACTAACAATTTTCTCATTAGTAATGCAAACGCATTAATTCCATTTAAAATCTGAGTTATATAGCACAATTAAATCTGATAATTGTCAGGAATTATCTCTATAATGAAAAGATGATATAACCCAGAGAGCGATAAAGAGATGGAAAGACTTTTTCTTGCTATACTTGTGAGAACCTTCCACTGACATAATTATTAATGCAGCTAATTCATGTTAACCCTAACCTCTCTCTCTGTGTTTGTGTGTGTATATATAAATCTCTCTCTCTCTCTCTCTCTCTCT
>JAOVVG010000047.1:22795494-22806717 GCA_028566375.1 Leptodoras nelsoni | reverse complement strand
CACACAGAAAGGACCCAGACCGCCCCACCCGGGGATCGAACCCGGGGCCTTCTTGCTGTGAGGCGACGGTGCTACCCGTGTCGCCCGAGTCAGATCATCAGAGCATAGATTTAATTCATTACTGATTGTCTCTATAACCCAGTGTATTTATGTCTTTAGCTGTGGAAACAGGGCAGTTTCCAGGTAATAATTGCTAAACAGTTTGACGAAGGCAATATAGGTTTTTACAGTAGTGTATTTCTTCTGCCTTGTCAAAGTGCTCTAGAAAATTGTTTGAACTGCACTTTGAAGCTGTCAAATCCCTGCTGTCAAGCACAATGTGATGGACCACTAGTTCCATCTGGCTTCGATGTGTTGAATCAGAAGAAATTTCTCCAACTCTATTTGATTAACTTCTTTTTTTAAGTACAGTTCCATTGTTTCTTGTGCCAATATGTTCCTTTCCTACATAATAAAGCAGTTCAGCAATAACACCATGAATGAAACTGCTCTTGCATATCCTGAAACAAATTGAATAATTTGATTTGACATAATTTGATTTATGATGAACTACATAACTTTTTACAAGATCATTTTACCGCTCTAATGGGTGCTTAATCTGGGGCCTCCTTTACACTCTTTCCCCTAATTTGTTTTACTGTTTTCATGCCGCAGCAAATGCATGAGGTGCTGTTTCTCTACAGGCAGTGCTGAGGAGGGAGAGAGGGGCTGTGTGTCCTTTAGTCATCCTCTGGGGGACACTGGGGGCTCATGCTCCTCCCGAGTTCAAGCTAATTGTGTGTTTTTCACTTGAACTCATTTTTATTTGGAGTCGGCAGAAAAAGGGGGGCAGAGTATGAGGGGTAATAAGTCAGCCTTTGATTCCTCTGTTTTCCCCAGTGTCTGAATGTGTGGCCAGAAGAGACACCTAGTTCATCCTTGCTTTAAAGCCACAGTCCGAAGAGCAGGAGACAAGACTATAGAACAGAGTAAGACAAGACTTGGGTTTCCATCAAAACTTTAGTATAGTTGTAAGATTACGGGAGTCTAAAGACCTTTATTGCTGCAAAGTTGCATGGTGAGAGTACTCTGCTAATGATCAGGGGCTTGGACACTCCCAGTTGCCTTGTGCCATGATCAAGGAAGTCAATTAACTTTACTTCATACAGCACCAAAACATCATACAGGTCCAAACATTGTCATGTGTATGGGGTGGAATTCTGAAGAGAAGAAAGCATAGTCATGCTTTAGGCACAAATTTTATTCCATTAAAACATGTCTGGGGATAACATTTGACTGTATTAACTTATCACAATCAAAATACTAATAATATTTCAACCATTTAATCAAATTTAATTAGACTACTGCTACTTGCTAATGCACCATAGTATTTTGAGAATAGCAAGGTTAGTGAAATACATCTTTTGATGCTGCTGGACAAATTATAAATAATGTTCCTGGGATTATCGGGAGTGTTTCAACATAATACTCCCTCCCTGAAGCAACCCAGCAGAGGCCTGTCAGACCCCTGCTTGGGTCCAGCTGGGAAGAACTAGTTATTTCACACCCAGGTATGTTCTCTCTTCGGCTATAACCATGTAGAAGCTCTTCTTTTTACCATACTGGTGGTCACACAAATGGCTGTTCTCTTCTTTTTTCCTCCAGTGCCAGTGTGCTGTGAGCTCCTGTCAGTGAATGGGCAGCAAATCCTTGACATCTAAGCTTTATCACTGGCACTTCCCCTTCCTTACCGATTCTCTGAACAGGCTGATAAGGTCTTCACATATAGTTTTTTTTTTCTTATAGGCCTTATCAAGGTTTTCCTCCCATGGTACCATCAGCTCCAGTAGGATAACCTGCTTAGTAGAGCGGAGAACCTCATCTAGACATAGGGTGGTGATGGTAATGTGCTTGAGGAACTTCAGCTGCATCCCCAGATCCTTAGGCTTCTTCTTTTGCTGAGGCCAGGAATCCTGCAGATTTCCTAGTAGCAGGACTTCCCTAGCTCTGATAAAGCTGAGCTCTCCTGTTTGCTAGGGCTTTTGGGCAGCCACTCACCATGTGCCTTAGTGTTCCACATCCTCAGCACAGTGGGCATGTTGGTGACTGTTTTGCCCAACCCAGAAATATCCATACATATCATTTTATTAAAAACATTCTAGCACCTCCCTGGGAAACGAAAGTAAATGCAATTTAAATGTTAGTAAAAGCAAGGTCTGATATCAAGGAGTATGTTTTTCCTGAGGAACTGTTTTGCAACCATACCATTTGAAAAGCTCGTCTTCTAGGGCATGATGTAGCTTGAAATAAAAAGGCACTGCTCCATTGGTTTGTAGTCTTTACAAAGCTGAGACAAGGACATTCATATACTTGCACATAGGGAATTAAGTGCAAAGTGTGAAATAAGAAAACATTTGAACCATGACAAGTGTAGTGACACCACATGGAACAGGTGGATCAGTAAATAGGAGAACTTGCTAGAATGAAAAACAAAACGATTCTGTAAAAAAATGTATTGCAATTCTTCCCATTCAAACAACTGGAAAGATGAAGATCAATTTTCCTCTAACATATCACAAGAGCATATTTAAAAAAAACATTAAAAAAATATTTCAAAATTGTATTTTGGCCTGTTTATAGATACTCCTGAATATAATTAAAATAAATGAATATCAGTTTTTATCTGCAAATCTATTTGCCATTGCTTACAATAGGAAAACCAGGTCACTTTTGAAACCAAATAGATAGTTGTTTATTGATTTGGATTTCAAGGAAATATATCATTATACAAGGTAAGGATAATGAGTGAAAAGTTTCACAAATATGAAACATTTGAAAACTTTTCACCCACAAGCATACTGCCCGGCCGTCTACATGCACACAGGCAGGAACGTGAGAGAGCCACAGAACTAAATATCACAGTTTCAGAATTGTAAAGTTTAGGTGATTCTTGAGGTTGGTATGATTGAAAATGAACTATTAGAAGGAATTATTGGTTGTGGTCATCTGAGTGCAAAATCAACCACACCATCTGCATGTTTGGTGGCAAAAGAGAATTGTATGCAAGCAAACATATCATCATTGCTTCAAATGGACATATGGACATGGGTTGTTCAGTGGCTCTTGTAAAGGTTGATAGCATCAACCAACCAAGAGTAGTATCTGGTTTTCAATATTCCTATAGAAAATGTATTCAGGGTCCAGTAGGCTCTGTCTGTAAAGCTACAGAGTTAGTGAGTTCTGTGTTTTTCTGAGTCTGAGGCCTTCGATAGTAAGTCACATATGTTTTTGATTTAGGACAAAGGAATCCATACATTGTGGGGGTCTCTCCCCAGTCTTTAAGAACACGGGCCCCCTCCTTTTCCTTCAGAGCACAGATCTGGCTTTTAATGTGCTCTCCAAGCTGTGCGCAAAGCTTGTTATCGATACTTGTCTGATTCTGTTATCATTTGATATTTGTATTAATAAATTCCTTTACAAAGAAGAAGACAGTGTCAGCAGAGCTTCTTTACCTCAAATACTTTACATCATCCATAATAAAAGACACCACACAAGTACCCAAACCTAATTCCATGCCAGAGAGTACAAACTTTGTCATAGATGTATTTTTCAACTAGATCATAGCCCCAACCAAACATCCTCAGAAATAAGAATGCCCACCTTGGACAGTTTCAGCTCTCTGAACAGGCTCTACCTGGAACATATCTGACTGGGAAGCACTGGTTATAGTTCTCTACAGAGAACCTTTAATGGTTTGCAAAGAGGGAAAATGGAAGAAGCATAGATAGAAACATTTTGTACGTTTAGCATATCTAAATGAACATTCAGACATTCTCCATGAGATTTACAACATCTCCATTTTAGGATTTGACCCCTATTGAAAATCCATGGTTTGACCTGAACATGGGTCAATTCAGAATGCAGCTGCATGATTTGTTTTTAACCTTTCTTCATTCTCCCAAATGACTCCATTGCTGTGCTTCCTCCGGTGGCTTCCTGTAGCTGCCCGCATCAGATGTAAAACACTGATGCTTGCATATAATGCTGAAAATGGACCAGCACCAATCTACCTCAAAGCATTTATCACACCTTGCACCTTCTCCAATCCTCTAGCACTGCTCAGTTGGACCCACCATCTGTCAGGGTACAAGGAATACATGCATAAGGTTTCTTCTCGGTTCTGGCACCTGGGTGGGGGAATAAACTTCCCCTACATATGTTAACAGTTACTAGCTGTCTTTAAATGACCATTAAAGATCTATCTCTTGTGAAGTACTTAAATTAGCACTTTGTAAGTTGCTAAATGTAAATTAAAATTGAATAGGGAAGTTTGTATGCACAAACCCTGAAATATAAATTAGTTAGAAATATTCTGACTGGAGAAATGGACCAGAGATCATTTTACAAGCCTTTTCAGCTAGACACGATAAGTTATGTTTCAGGGCTTTTGTTCTCCCTTGGCAAGGAATATATTCATTTTTGCCCATATTTATGAACAATGCCCAAAATATTGGAGCAGGATGTGTATAATTATTATTAGACTCAATACGATGTTGACTCATTATATTAATATTTATGTGTGCCAATTGCATTTGATGTTGATCATCATAGAAAAGTGTACATTATATCTATATGCACAGCTGCCTTGTGGTGACAAAATGAGATGAGAATCTCTCTGGGAGGCCCAGAGAACAAGCTTGTAATAAGTCAGTATGTAAGCATCTGCTCCCAGATGATTCAGAGAGTTTAGATGATCTCCTGAGATTAATCTGTGCGCAGTAATATTATTAGGGTTTACTCCTACAGAGTTAAATTTGATTCACTTTAACTCTGTGTGAATTCCAGACTAATGACTTTACGATGCTTAAATTGTCTGCAGGTGGAACAATAGACAATTATTGCTTTCTGTAGTGCTTTCAGGAATTTCCTATATTAAGATTTCTTTATGACTGAATATATACTCTGTGAAGTGAAACAAATTTGCTCTATACTGTGTATCCTTAGAGCAGCTGTTTAGTCTGAGTGTTAGTGGCTGCGTTTTGAGTTTTCGACTAAGCTGAGGGCAAAAAATAATGACCCATTGATGTGAGCCCACCATTTGCTCTGTAATGGTTAGGCAGATGAAATTGTTTAGGAGGAGAGAGAATATTGTAAGTCATTTGCCTGCTGTATTAATTAATCACTGGCATCGAGTTCAGGCTGCAATGAGGGAGATGTCTGTGGAAATGCACGCTCAGCTCGGTGGGAGTCTGATTGCGGCTCATTGCTGAATGCCTTCATTTATTGGGATGATTGGGTGCTGTGCAGAGTCCTGCGTGACTTTCTGCAGTAATCAGAGAATAAGTTCCGTATCTATGCACACACTGTGAAACTGCCAGCGCACTGGAATGACAGGGAAAATGATGTGTCAAATGTCACACATGGCCTGACTTTAATGGTGTACGCTAAGTACTAACCACCCACATCATTCCAGAAGGTCACTCTGTGTGCGGCAGTGAAGGAACACAGGATGCCCCACCAGAGCCTAATGAAATAGCTGGCGTGTATAGACTTCATGTTTCATGGATCGCAGCCAAGAGATGAGGATTAATATGCAATCTAATACTACAAACTAATACTTGGGCACGTCTCTTATTGAGACATGAGACAATAATTCTATCTGAATGTCAGTGCATAGAGCGAACCTTTGTAGTACATAAAGAAAGAAAAGTTATCCCGTCTGCATTTGTAAATCACAAAACTATTATTCTGTTTACTTCTTGACATTCAGAGGTCATGTGAATGGCTATGCAAGGTTATTGTTCAGTTGCATTACGCATCAGAAGGAAGGCTTTGTGAATTATTATTGAGCTGTTAGAAGTGAGGTGCTTATTCTCATGAGAAGGGATATTGCATTAGCTTACAGACACCCACATTACACCCACAAGATGCCAGAGGCTCCATTAGCTCCTTTAATGTGGATCTCGCTCCTTCTATTTCTTTAAACCCCCCCTGCCTTTGCGACAAATGTGTTATTGTTTCTAAATATTTACAATGTGCCCAACCCCCTAAAGAGATCAAACCCAAACAGTGAAATCACACCAATTTTCGAATGTGCGAGAGGCTATTTTCTGCCTTTGAAGCATTTTCCGTGCTCTGAGTGCACATGGTCCTGTTCAGCTTGGCCCCAAAAATACACTGCCAGCAATGTGCTGGCAGCAGTAGAGCATATGCAGCTCTACTGGCCTGCTGTGCCCACCTGCAGAGCTGCCGGCATTCGCATCATTGTCTTAAATGTGAAGTTGGCATCCTCGACAGGCAGCCACCAAGCAATCCCTATCCTTTCCCATCCGTAAACACAAACCCCTACACTTCTGTGTTAGTGCCGAAAAAAGAACCCAGCAGCACCTCTTTCTGGCTCAGCATCGGGGGTGACTTTACTCCCACGCAAAGGTCAGAGTCTGATTCAGTCTCCTCTGTGTGGTCACTTATCTCAGCAGGGATTGAAAAAACTGTATGATTAGAGAGTAGAAGCTGCACGCACTCTTTATCCTCTGACTGCACGAGGACTACATAAACTGTGCAGTAAAGATAAAGAAATAAATTTAAATAAGTGTTCGAGCTGCATGTTGGATAAACATATTTATAGATGAATCATATTTACAGATTGATCATAAATGTTCCTAAATAATATACAATAAAATTGTGTTAATTCTAAAGCCCACTCCACAGGAACATCATGTTCTAAAGTGTAAATATCAGCATGGATGTTCAACACAGTACTTGCAGTATCAAAGAAACAATTATGTTTCGTGTAGGAATGTTTACAGAAAACACCCAGACCCATGGCGGTTCCTCAAATGGGAGAGAATCATAAGGAAAATGAAGCAGTACAGTTGGCCAAATCTTCTATCGCCAAAACAGCTGCCGGTTTTGTTACTAGGAGTCCAGCAAGACCAGGAAGAATGATGGGCTGCCACTGTGAAAGGTCCTATTCACTATTTTTAGAGTTTAAGTGTATAAATCGGTGTAAAGGAGTTAAAATTGCTATGCTGAATTATAAAAGTCGAATTCAAAAACAAGGCTGGATAATCTTCGGCTTCTCCTTAAGGGTGGCTGAATATGTCTCACATTGTTCAGAGAAAAGAAGATTGACACAGTGAAAGCAATAGAAGAGATCAAAGACTCCGAGTGAAGAGGCTGAGGCAGCCTTTGTGGGCAAAGACATCTGTAGCAGGAAAGTGTCTTTTGTCTAGACAGGCAAACTGTTGCCTAAGCACATTGTCACAAGGACATCATGATTAAAATAGATTAGGTCACTTATGCTGAGGTGATCACGAGGCTAACTCATTTAGTACCCGAGGTGTAATAGAAATGTACAGTCTTTACACATAATCAATACCTGAGTTTTATTAGCTGAAGGACTGTAAAATCCATGAACATGGTGTAAATGAACGTCTTATGGTTTGCTCTAACATAGTAATCTTGGTCTGTCAGGCTCTAATGGTCTTTCTGGCTATACTTTTTGCAGAAGATGATGAGCCGTGCCTCAGTTAACTCTTAATTCGCAGGTATCCTGGCTTCCTTTAAAGACTTTTTTTTTATCATGCCGACAAAAAAAGAAAATCCTGCCTACTGAAAACAAAGAATCACTGTTTTTCTCTTCATAAAGAGAAACAAGTCCAGCATAGCAACACTTTCGGTTTGATGCCTTGCCAAAAGCTACATGCCTTATCTCAGTCAAAGTGAAGAAGTGCAAGGATCTCTCCCTGACAAGAGTGTTGAAGATAAAATTATCATATTTCACACTTGTGTCTCTCACAATCTGGAAAGCAGAGAGCAGGTGGTTTGCTCTCAGGGGAACTGATGCCTGACGCTCAACACTAGATCACGAGGTCTCATCTATCAAACTGCTCCTCGCCTGGAGATAAATGTTACAAGTGCACAATTGCAGTCGGGTTTTATGAGTCTTGCCTAAATCAACTTGTCATAATGTGTTGGCAGACTCTTAAGAAATCAAATAGGTTCACTGATGTGCACAGAGAACCAAAGGAATGCTACTTGTTTGATTGCATCAACAACAACGAGCCATGCAAGAATTTCCAATCCATAGACTACAGTCATTTATTTTCATGTAAAGATCACATAAACTCGATCTGTCGTCTCATGGGCGTAACTGTAATGCGAATCCGGTCTCATTTACCATAACTGACCAACTAAAGTATGTTTGTCTATTTACCTTCAGAATACGCAGCATGTGTTCGCAGAAGCGGGACTTCGTCCCTCCTGGCAGGTGTACACATTTTCACAGGACACATCACTGCTCATTCTTGCTTTATCTCACAAAATCCAATTTATAACACTTCTTAGAAAAATGCCACCTTTCTTTTTTTGTGTCCATTTCTGCTGTGCATATACTTGGCCTCTTTTCTCTCATAATGTGTGATTCTTTATTGAGAAAATGTAATGGTGCGTTTTATTTATAGCAAGTCTAGCCTGAGTCTAATCGAGATGATAGCTTTAGTGATTAGTGTAACTCAAGGCATGTTCGTATCTTCATGGAAAAGCTTCCGAGCTGCGTTAACACGACAATGCTGAAACAACCCATAGTATTTATCTGTGTGGTGCTGGACTTACAGAAACACTACAGTAGGTGTTAATTCAGCACTGGGGGAAAATAGACAGCTTGTCTGAATGTAAAGCCTGTCTATTTATAGATTCTATTCATTCAGCTGTTCATTTCAAGCTCTTATTCTCCAAGTACAGACAGGAAAACCTTTAATTTGGCAACATAGCCCTGAAAATATAGATATTAATGTTACAGAATATTATTGTGCTGTATTATTGTTTTGTATTAGAGTGCAAGTGCAAACTCCAGTGTTAAAATACAGTACATATGCAATGGTTTATTTGTTTGTTTTACTATTAACCATTATATTATGCTCTTGGTTGAAAAGTAACCATCATCTGACAGACATAAACAGATCACAGCAGAACCCACTGAGGATTCTGTCGATACCACAAATGAGTCATTAATGAAATCTGAAATATTGAGAGGTACTTTTGTGTGTCATCAGCACAGACCCATAATTTGACTACGGCTTAGAAGTTTGAGAGGCAGAACGGAATCTTATCTAAATAGACACAGGCAACACAAAGAGATTGCCTTCTGAGGAAATAGAATTTTTTCACAGAATTTTTCACCTACTCCTCAGCTCTGCTTGACAACTGACATCCATCACTTGTGCATCAGTGCAGCGTAGACCAAAACTGCGGCAATTACTGCTCAGACCAATGCACAAAATAATTATGGAGGAATGTGTTATTCCCTGACATCATTTTACTTCATTCCCTTATTAAGCATCATCCATCACTAGAAATCAGAAGGCTGCTCTTCACCCAGCACACACAAAGGTCCTGCACACACCAGGAACATTCCCGAGGAAATGGTGCAGCACAATGAATCAAAAGTGAATGTTTCAGCAACAGGCTAGTGGCATCTACGAGAGAGCGCAGTTGGGAGAGGATTAATTAGCTGCATTTGTATGACAATGGGCCTGTGACATCTGGTCTAGTTATGGCAGTAAGTGTTAATAAGGTGTGGTTCATCCGGCACAGAGCATGGAATTTATCTGTGACAGTAAAAACAAAAGCACCACATTGTCCTGCTGTCCTGATTGTGTGTCTTAGCAAAGAAACCTGACATAAAGCTTTCCCTACCATGTATGGCAGTGTGTATCACACAACAGGGAGGCTGTCTAACATTTTCACAAGGTGGTTTACGCATATAGTTTTCACTACAGATGTTCCGTCTTATGAGAGCTCATCATTGTCAATTGTCAATGTCAAGTCCAAACTCTAACAACTGTATTATAAGTTTTATTTATTTACATTCCTGCTAAATACTTCTATAGTTTTAACATGAGGTGATGTTTTTCTTCATTTACGCTGCATAACTGTAGTTTAATCGATAGGCTCTAGCTCTGTGAGAAGGTAGTTGTTGAAGACTGATTGTTTATTTGCAAGAAAAGATTGTTCTTGGCCTGGAGAAAAGCTCTTTCAGGAACTAACACTAATCATCAAAGCTCTCTCCTGACAAGCACATAGACCTATTAATAACTTCCTTGCAGGTGCTATTAACATACCCCGCTTCAAACTGGTGTAGTTACGATCGTAATGTATTGCAAACTTTTGCAGTGAAGCGTTACATAATGAACATAAAGGGCTATATTCTGAATTGAATTATGCCCAAATAGTGAGGATTTAAATCCCCCAAATGTGCACATTAGTATTCAGACCTCAGACATAAGATATAACTGTTATTCGAATGTTATGTAACAGTTACACACGCAGGGTGGAGAGAGGTGTCTCAGGTACATGCTATTTGGACTTAAGTGCCTCATTATTCCTTGTTTATCCTTAGGACTGATTTGCGTGTAGAAAGAATCATGAACAATACTTACTAAAAGCAAGTCATAAGCATAGCAAATGAGTGCTTTATGATTTCATGAGCACGATTTAGTATCTTGTAGCTTCATTAAATTGTGCACACTGTCTGTGCACAGAATTGAAAATTAAATAAAATGCAACATAATACAGTGTGCTGGATCAACTGCTACTGTATTTAAAAAGCTTTCAAATAATAAGAGTGGAGGGCATGTTGTAAAATAAACCAAAACTGCAATTAGGACAATTAAAGCATCAATATATTGCAATATAATAGTTCTGGGCTCCAGTTTGGTGTTTATTTCATTGCTGGCCATCTTCTCATTAATATACCATTATTAATCTTTTAGATTTAGAAAATATCATTTGTGCATAGTCTCTTGCACTCATTATGTTCCTTTTTTTGTATCTGTATATTCTCGAATTTCCATGTGTAAATATTGATGTAGTTTTTGGTCACCAGCTCTGAATGCAGCCCAAAGAGCTCAAGCTAGGCACCAGCAAAAAACCTGCTGTTTTTCAGTTCAAACTGATCATTAAAAATACAATAAAGAATCTTGCATTAGCGATTTAATAACAGTAAAGATCCATCTATCCTCAGCTTCCAGATAACATTATTACCTGTGCAAATAACAGCACTGCAGCAGAGTCTGGGGAAACAAGCTTTATATACAAATCAGTCATTTCATCCTAATGAAGCAAATATTTGCAGGAATGTAACAAGGTGGTATTTACTGCCTTCTCATGTGGTCCTTGTAAGAAATCCAACTCACTCCATTCAATTTCAAAGTCAAATTATAGGGATTAGACAATGAAACT
>JAOVVG010000047.1:22611784-22624370 GCA_028566375.1 Leptodoras nelsoni | reverse complement strand
GATCATACACCTGACTATAATCCTACAGAATCCCTGACTGTGTGCAAGTGTACTTATAAGAATTGATGCTGGTTTGAGTACTAACATCTGCCTAAAACTTTTCCACACTAATATATATATATATATATATATATATATCTCGAGTATTAATATATATGTATATAACATTGCCATGTGTTATGAGGAGCACTGCAGTGCAGCAACGCGCAGTTCTCACCCTGTTGTGCATGAGATCAGGCAGGATTAATATGGGTCTTGTTGAATGAGAAATTGCCTGTAGTCTGTGAAGCATCTGCTAGGCCAGGCTTTTCTGGAGGAATGTGAACAGAATTTTGCACACGGCTATAAAATATAAGAATAAGTTATAACTTCCCGACTTTATATTCATGCATTGAACATTACCGACAAAAAGCCCCTCTGTCAGGGCATTACTGAGCAGCGTGCACGTCTTGTGTGTTTGTCTTTGGTGATGCTAGTGACTTTAATTTGCACTTTGTGGGCCACTCTGTCTGGTGAGGTCATGTGTGTTAGCGTTCACCTCGGTGACCTCGTCTCCACCGACTGACGAGCAGCAAAGGTCTGGCCGTCTAGACACTATAGGGAAACATCCTGATGAGCTTCTCATTGATTTGTCTGGAGCTTTAGCAGCTGATTTGAAACGATAGAAGAAAAAAACTGTGTGTGTGTGTGTGAGGGAAGGAGGGAGAGAGAGGGAGAGAGAGGGACAGGAGAATAGGTTGCTCTCAGGAGGGCTGTGATCCTCCCTGACACAAAACACAAAAAGCCCTTTTTTCTGTCTGATGAATCTACTAGTAATTGATCCTGTGCCAAATAATTTACCTTAATCTCACAGTCTTTCATCGCATCCCCGTATTCAAATCCGGAATATGTAAAATCGCGGGGTGGGGTGTGGTGTGTGTGTGTGTGTGTGTGTGTGTGGGCTGACAGCAGGCTGGCAGGAGTGGAGTGCTGTGTGTATGAAGTTGTAGCACGAGCGTCTGTGGGCTAGAGGAAGTGGATTCGGGATCGTGGGCAAACCGTACGCTGAGGTATGTTATAGAGATGCAGGGCTTTCTGCTCCTGTGGTGGTTGGAACAGACCTCAGTGAGAGGTAGATTTTCTTGAGTCTTCCTGAATGCTGGTATGAATAACCATTGAAGCAGTGGCACACACAGAGCGCAGAGCTGTACTTTATGGAGCTTGACTGAAGGGTCAGCGAGAGTCTGAGCGGTGTGAACCTTGTCCGTACGCCGCACGACAAACATCTGTTGACGGATTGGTTTGAAACCGAGAGCTGAACTGAAGGCAGGATAGAGCAAGAGTAATCAGGGTGCAGGCTGAGAAGCAGCAGACTGGAACACTGTTTCCGATGTCATCATGAGGCAGAAGCACCGCTCAGGCCATTTACTATACAGCATGCTCAACTCTGAGCACGTCTGCTGTGCTTCGGTCTTGCCCAGAAATGGATGCTGTCTATTAAAGGAATGCATCCAAGCTCAGCCACACACACACACACACACTCTCACACACACAATTTGTCTATAACAGTGAGCACTATTATGACTTATAATGCTATCCATCAATATAATATTCTAAGCTTGGGGTTAGGAGAATGACGCTCATAATACGTGCCAGAAAAAAAGCTAGCCTTCTGTGTTTTTTTGCTGCTGTTGTTTTTTTGCTTTTTGCATTTGGGTTGGGTGAAAGTGGCTGTCGTTGGCACTGAACCCATAGAAGCTCAGTTGTGCATGTCTCCTAGCAAGTGAAGGATATGAAGAGAGTGTAAAAAGAAATGTTTTTTTTTTACTGCAAGTAGGGGATTGTGCTCGGCAGGGTGCCTTCTTCACATTCTCTCGCGCTCCTATTTTCCTGTTCTTTGTTCTCTCTCCAGTCTGACAGTCAGTCACGCCTCACCAAACCACCAGGACTCTCGGGCTTTCTCCGCTCTGTGCTGCTGACCCACCTGTTCCTCGCCACACAACCACAGCGGCCTCAAATACCACATAGCACGGCAGCCTAGCAGTCTAACCAGAACCTCCCAGTATGCTGCTGTAAAGCCTCACCGTACGCCTTTTGTGCTCAATCTCTTTCTTGTGCAAATGACTTACCTACTTTCACTTGTTTTTTTTTTTGCTTAGTGTGTGTGTGTGTGTGTGTGTGTGTGTGTGTGTGTGTTCAGTCACTGTCTGGCCCACTTCTCCCATAGTGCCAGGTAAAACATGCTGCATAAACCTGCACTGATTTCCACCATTTCAGCTTTGCAGTTTGTCTGACTACGAACTTCTGTCGCGGATCAAATAGCATTTTGGTTTAAAAACTTTGCACCGCGTAATCAGCTAACAACGGATTGACTCGTCCTTGTGACGTTTGATTAGTCCCAGCGTATCTCAGACACGTCTCTATCTGATGAAAGCTCCCTTTCTTTTTCCTCGCTGAGTTTTTTTTCTTTCGCACTTTTCCTCAAGCTGAAAACGCCATTAACTTGTTTAAAATCCCACCAACACAAACGAGTAAAAAAAGCAAGAAGAAGAAGAAGAAGAAGCATTTCTTGATCATTTCTCCCTGCTGCCAAGCAACTGGCTCAGAGCATTCAAAAGCAGTCCGAACTGAAATTAAAAACATCGAACGTTTTTTTTTTTATGATTTAAGAGGCACAGCCGTGAGCGGTCGTTTTATCTTTTTTAACACGGCTGAGCTGTAAGTGAGACTGAATGCGGCAAGGAAGGGCAAAATTCGTACCCTGTGACTCAGCGCGTGCACTTCAGTCACGTAGAAGTGCGCGGATTCGCTTACAATGTTATCGTGGAAGACGTTAAAGCTAATTCTTTACTTAGGTTAATGTGCATAGGAAGAAACTCTTGAGCACAAACGCAGACGGAGGAAAAGGCGGCGGATTTAAAGCGCTGTCTCGCCTCAGAGTGATGAGCAGGGGTGATGAGTGATGTGGACTTCGTTAAGGAACCAAAAAATGCGAGCAAGCGAATGAATGAAGGTTGTGTTTGCTAGCACAGTAAGAACTCTGACGCTCTACAGTTTTCCTGCATGATAGTAGGTCACTGATACAAAATGATGGGAATTGGGTCACTTGGTTCAGTGTGTGATTTGTTTGTTTGAGGTCTTTTAATTTTGTTTTTTTGGGGTTTTTTTGGAATAAGATTTAAGCAAAAAAAAAAAATGGCTTTGCCTTTTGGAACCAATATCACCAGCAAGAACAAACACTCGCTCTCTAAAATGTAATAAGACATAAAGTCATAAAAACGTTTTGTTTAGTTATTAGTTATCTCCCGAACCAACCGACTACCAAACGGTTAGGATCCCGCGCTTCCTCTGAGACCCGTGCAGCCGTGCTTCAGTATAACACGCTGGCAGGGAAGCGCTCTCAGATCTCTTCCACACGCATGAGCTTACAGACTGCCGTGATTGGCTAGTGCTCCGGTGATTGACAGGAGAGAACCGGACTCCTGTCAGTATTCCAACCCTGAACCTGTTATTGTACACATTTGAATAATGTTACACTTACATTTACATTTGGTATCTGCGCTTATAAAGAGTGTCTTACATTTATCTCAGTTACACAGCTGAGCGGTTGAGGGTTAAGGGCCTTGATCATGGGCCCAGCAGCGGCAGTTAAAGAGGTTCCTTGCTACAGAACTTTGAGTTGAGTTAAACCTAGGGCTGCAGCTCCCGAGTGGAGCAACGACAACGCGGAGATCGCCAGTTCGAATTTGGGTGATGCTATAGCTGCCCGTAGCCGGGAGTTCAGAGAGCAAGATTGTCCATGCTCTTAGGGTGGGAGGGGCAGCATACGCTCTACCCCATGTCAATCATAGCAACACTGTCCAGTCACGGGCGTCTGTGAGCTCATGCATACAAGAGGTGAGCAGGAGCGCTTTCCTTCGAGTGCGCTACACCGCTCCTGAAAGTTGCATGCAAAGCAATCACGTGTTTCGGAGGAAGAACGTGATGGCTTCACCCTCCCTGACTGGCAGCTCCTTATGTGACATGAGGGGAAGGATTAATGGGTGGGAATTGGAGACGACTAAATTAGTAAGAAAAACCCTAGGGCTGGACAATAATTCAATATTAATATATATCACGATAGAAAATGTTTCAATATATTCAAGATATGATTTTTAAACCCATTTCTGATGTTTCAATATCCGTTATTTGCAGCATCCGTCTCCGCTTAACGTTCATTACACGACACTGTCATCAGTTCAACGCATTCAAACCGAGCAGAAGACAGTAGGCTATGTCAGTGCGTGATGACGTACACCACAGTCACACAGTCGGTAGTAGGCTAGGCTGTGATAGTAGGCTGTAGAATGGGTACCCCGGAACACCATACAGATGTGACAGAACGAGCTTCCAGGAGTGATGATAAAGCAAAGAAAGAAAAAGAAATAAAACTATGGGGATTGTCGAGCTTATGGTATACGACTAATCATTATTTTCAACAAATATCTCCATTAACTCTCAATTTTAGCCCTTCTGCCTGTGTTACTGAACACATACACTATGTAACAAAGTAACACGCTTGATTGTAGATGTTTAAAAACATGAAACACTATTAGAATTAACGTACAATTACTTGATATGCTATTGCTTGATATCTTACTGTTGATGAACTGTTCCACCACGTTGGAAATGCACGACCAGTTGATGCTACATTGAAAATTTCAGTGTATCTGACTTCAGCTTCCGACTTCAGAGGGTGCTCATGTGGTTCCTCCTCACGGAAAACTCGCCGGGAAAGCGCCGATCGCTGGTCGTAGTGCGTCATCAACCCTCAGACACGTCCCTGCCCCGGCAACATGTGTGTTTGTTGTTGCACACTTTTTTTTCATATTCTGCAGCAGTTCTCGGCACTTTTCATATTCTTTATCCCGAAGCACTTTTCTTTCAACCTGTTTACTTAAGAATGAGATAATCAGCATATGCTGTATTGGACAAAGCTGAGAGGTTTCTGTTTATTCGATGGTGATGTGTTTCTTGTTGTATGTAAATGCTGAATACAAATAAACGGTAAACATTGATTTATCTGTTCCATTTTTATTTCTATAATGTTATATCATTTTATAGGAGTTTTTATAGACTTGGCAAATTAGTTTTTCAGAAGGTTGTAGGTACATTATACTGCCAAAAGTATTCACTCGTCTGCCCTTTACACGCATATGAACTTGAGTGACATCCCACTCTTAATCCATAGGGTGTAATATGATGTCGGCCCACTCTTTGCAGCTATAACAGCTTCAACTCTTCTGGGAGGCTTTCCACAAGGTTTAGGAGAGTGTTTATGGGAATTTTTGACCATTATTCCAGAAGTGCATTTGTGAGGTCAGACACTGATGTTGGATGAGAAGGCCTGGCTCACAGTCTCCGCTCTAATTCATCCCAAAGGTGTTCTATCGGGTTGAGGTCAGGACTGGTCAAGTTCTTCCACACCAAACACGCTCATCCATGTCTTTATGGATCTTGCTTTGTGCACTGGTGTGCAGTCATGTTGGAACAAGAAGGAGACATCCCCAAACTGTTCCTGTAAAGTTGGGAGCATGAAATTGTCCAAAATCTCTTGCCATGCTGAAGCATTAGGAGTTCCTTTCACTGGAGCTAAGGAGCCGAGCCCAACTCCTGAATAACAATCCCATACCACAATACCCCCTCCACCAAACTTTACACTTGGCACAACGCAGTCAGACAAGTACCGTTCTCCAGGCAACGACAAAACCCAGACTCATCCATCAGATTGCCAAAAGGAGAGGTATGATTCATCACTCCAGAGAACATGTCTCCACTGCTCTAGAGTCCAGTGTCTGCATGCTTTACACCACTGCATCCGACGCTTTGCATTGTGCTCGGTGATATAAGGTGCTTGGATGCAGCTGCTCAGCCATGGAACCTCATTCCATGAAGCTCTCTACACACTGTTCTTGGCCACATGAGGTTTGGAGGTCTGTAGCGATTGATTCTGGACTTATTACACAGGTGGCATCCTATCACGGTACCACGCTGGAATTCACTGAGCTCCTGAGAGCGACCCATTCTTTCACAAATGTTTGTTAAAGCAGTCTGCATGTCTGAGTGCTTCATTTTATACACCTGTGGCCATGGAAATGATTGGAACACCTGATTTCAATGATTTGGATGGGTAAGTGAATACTTTTGGCAATATAGTGTATACTCATCTGTTGTGGGCATTCTTGGCAGTTTCTCCGTGGCTTTTATCTTGATCGTATTGACGGAGATTTAGAGATATATTGTGATATAAATTTTAGCCACATTGTCTAGCCCTAGTCAGACCATCGTCAGTGCTCTGTTTTGGTGCTCTTGTACTGTATGTACAGGAATCGATGTCTGATGCCAGAATGGTGTAGTGAATGGAGAATGTAGAGTAACTGTGTAGTAACTGTTTTACAGTGTAGTAAGTAGATAGTGGAGATTTTTCTTTTGAAAAGAATAACTGTGTCCTATTATTATTATTATTATTATTATTATTATTATTACTATTATTATAGTTAGGTGCTGTTAGAAACCTGTAGCAGAGTGCTGGGGTTGAGAGGCCGCTTAGAGGCTGTTCCACTCTGACATTGATTAATGAGCGACCTGCGTCTGCTTTCAATGCAAAACAAAGATTACCCTTTCTCCTGCCGATCTCCGACATCCCTCACCACCCCCCCTTCCCACCTCCCCCACCCTCTTCTCCCCTTGTCTCTGTCTCGCTCTTTTTCCCCCTCTATCTCTCACCACCCTTCTGTCTTTCTCCCCTGACGGGCGAGTCGTTGTCTCACCTTGGCTGGCAGGCAGGCTGGTGCGATTGATTTGGAGTGTGTCTCGGTAAGGCAGCCTGGTGCAGCAGTGGTCGCATTAGCTTCAGCACGAGGAGACAGACAGACCCCCTGCCGAGATCACATTTCACATCCAGCATGACGGCGTGCCTACACTCTCTCTCTCTCCCTCTCTCTCTCTCTCTCTCTCGCTCTCTGAGAGAATGGTGTAATCATCTTACTCGGTACACTTGCTTAGGCACGGGGGCCGGCGTGCTTTCTCTGTGCTTAGCTTTTCTAAAAGAGCAGTAGGAGAATTCAGGTAGAGAGATTTTCTTTTGATCTGGTGCACGACTGCACTAGATCACGTCCTTCCCTAAAGGATCTCTTTAACTGATTGGCTTTTTTAACCGCAGTCTGTCTGTTGTCAGAATGTAACAACAATGCAGAGGATTAAGGATAAACACAGAAGACGTGCTGTAGTTGTTGAGAAGGGGTTGAATACTGTACATGTTTAGGAGTGTGCACAGGTGTTAGAATACTGAGACGTCTGAAACGACTGGAATGACTGCTCGCTTATGCCCTACTAAAAGAAAAGAAAGATATAAAGCATATCTGGCAGGACTTTGATTCAGGGAGCAGTATTACGGTGGTGTGCAAGTAAGAGGCATGCATCAGGACTAAACAAAAAAGTCTCACAGGGCACACCTCAACTCCACACCGCTTTTTATAGCGCTTCATTCATTGTTCTAGTACCGGTACATATACTAATGCGCCTGTACTGACAGATGTATACAGCCGTGCCAAACGTGCACATTAAAGTTTGTTAATCAAATGACTTTGTGGGAATTGTAATCAATACTAGAGCGTGAGCTGTTCCAGGACAGCTGCACACTAAATTACTGAGCTGACATTTAGTACAGATTTCATTACGCCTATATTGAATACGTATACGTGAATACGTGCACTTCTCTACCAGGAAGAACTTTCAGTTAGAGTAGGGGGAAAAAAATGATCAAGCCGTCCCGCTAACCACCATGAAATATCTGTTCATTAAAGGCAAATCCACTTTGAACACCGTGTGTGTTAATCTTTATAATGAACATGTGGTTCATTTTGTAATGATATTCGTTTACGGCATTTGGCAGACGCCCTTATCCGGAGTGACTTGCGTGTATCTCAGTGATTTTACAGCTGAGCGGTTGAGGTTTAAGGGCCTTGCTCAGGGGCCCGGCAGGGGTGGTGCTGGGATTTGAACTCATGACCTTCTGATCAATAATCCAGTGTCTTAATCCTTGAGCGACCGCCGGCCAATTCTGTAAACCTGCATCTTTTTTTTCCACTGCGGTTACTGCATTACCCACAATTCCACAATTCTCTTCGACTGCCTGCTGATAGTCGATTCAGCGATTATTAGTAAATGAATCACCATCTGATTTGATACTTAATTCAATGGCTTGGGTATTTTTTTAAAGAGTCTAGATTCTCAGATTTCCCGCTTATTCCCGCTATCTTCAGGGTGTGGGCAAAACAAGCCGTTTGAGGACGTCATCTTTTCTATTTTTCACTTTCTGACATTTTATAGACTAATCATGAAAATAAAAAATCGTTGCTGCCCTGCCTGCTGTAATTCTACCTGAAAACAGCGCTGCAGCGGCGCTTTAATCTGTCTGGCTGTGTCCTTTCATCATCTGTTCAAACAGATCGGCGTGTACAGAGCTGATATTCATGCCGGAATGTTATCAACACCGTTGTGGTTTTCACCTCGTGCACGGCTGACTATCGGAGCCAAGCCTCTCTGACCTCGGTGAGCGCCTCCGTGTTTGACTGGGGCCAAACGCCGTCGCAGTTGTTCCGCGCCACGAGGCGTCCGAGGTCGTCCGAGGTCGCTCCTGCTCGTCGGCGGAGTGTGTTTTCACTTACGTCGCTGGTTACTGTGGTTCATGTGAGGTGAGGGAACAGCAGGTCTGGACTCTGGGAGCCTCGTCACTTGTTCAGAGCGTCGAGCTCGTCACACACTGGGATCTCGTGATCGCCGTTTGGGTTGTCTGAGGCCAGGCAGCATGCTCACTTAACCTTGAATAACAGGTTGGTGAGGCTTGTTTGTTGTTTTTGTTTTGTTTTGTTTTGTTCTAAAGGACTTCAGTAGAAATGCATAAAGAAGCCATGTCTGCTGCAGTGAGATAGATCCTGCAGTGTGCGTCACTCGCTTTCACAGAAATAACTCTCTCGGTTCGACAAAGAATTTCTAGATAGCTCTGACTTGCACATGCTGCTCATGTTCAGACGCACCGTCTCGCGGCGTTCTGTTATTTCGTAGGGATGCATTGATGCAGGTGCATTGATGGTATACTTTTTTGAAAAGCTCTGATGGCAGTATCCAGTGACGTGAGGCGTGAGCCTGGTGTACAGTGTTACTCTAATGAACAGACCTGTTCTGATGAAATGACATATTCTGGTCATATTTCCTGATTCAAAGCAAAAGAGATTGCAGGTTGTTTTCTGACAAAAAGATCGAGAGCAGGAGCTCTTGAAGCATGTCTTACAGTACGTAATGAAACGTCTCGAACATAACGCCCGGCGTGTGCTTATCGTCACACGATGCTGCCTCAGGGTTACCACCAGGGTTAGGTGAGTGAAAAAACAACAGAAACGTACCCGCTGTATTGTTCTGGAAGATTAGCCACTCTTGGTCATTGACACTTAGGAATTAGGATGCGATGCAAACAATAAAATGCATTCACAGCTCTAGAGAAGTGGGTTTTTTTTTACGAAGTGAAACAAAACCTATTCTTGTGCTCTGCACATCATCTCGAGCCAAGCTAGCTTCTGCGATTCGGTTAAAATCAGCTTGTGAGCGCATTTCATGCACCACTACGCCATGATGTAAACCAGGGAAACAGAAATGGAGTGGAATAAAAATGTTTTCTGATGTTTCTGATTGTAATCCGAAGCATGTTACTCATTTCTGTACTACTATCATTATTGATGCGTGCCAGAAAAACTGGGAATAATGTCATTTGTGTAGCTGCTAGGTGAAAATTTAATGTAGTCTCTCTCTCTCTCTCTCTCTCTCTGTCTCTCTGAACAGAGATGCCGTTCTGGAGCTTCCCCAGTGAGTGTGTAAATGCTGCACTCTGTCTGATGAGCTGGTATGCTGATTAGAGCGTTGCTCAGCCGAGCACGTCCTCCTGGGAACGGCAACAACTATACACCTGCCTCAAGTACCTGAACAAGCCCCACCTGGATCTGTCGCTCTCCATCTCTCCCTGGCTTGTCTCTCTGTACCCCTCTCTCGCTCTGTGTAAGGCAGCCATGATCGCCTCGCTCTGGCTGGGGGGGTAACATTGTTAATTGGAGGACTGGCGTGTTGGTTGCCGTGGTGAAGTGGCGCCGTTAGCTCAGCAGCAGTGTCAGCAGTGTGATGGACTCGTGAGGTGAAGATGGCAGCGTCGTGGCTGTGTCGTCCCCAGCAGCCCCATCAGAGTGGTTAAGGAGGAAGACGACGCTCTGGGCACAGGAGCAGCATGCAGGAGGCTGACCTTCCAGCCACTAATGCTTTCACAGGTGGGCATGGGCTCAGAATTTTCAGTCGGGGGTCTAAATATGAGGTGGCCAGTAGCAAAGTTTTACAGCAGAAAAGCAGAAAATGTTTTTTACCATGTTTTATATATATATATATATATGCAATGTACATTTGGACTCAATATTATGCAGCTTAAAAGACAAAACGTTCTTAATATTAGTACTGTTATGCAAAAGAAAAAACTTCTGTCAGTATGAAATATGACTTCATGAATCATCTTAACACGGGATTAAAACAACAACAAGTCGGCTGAATGACATGCTATAGTCGGTTTTCTCCATGACTGCAGTGTAGACGGCTTTTCCTCTGTCGATTACAGTGACAGTAGCCGGCTTGGTTTTTCTGCAGGTTCGGATAAAAAAACAACTTTGTGAAATAGGAAAATTACCAGGCAGAATTAGGGTGGAAAGTAGGGAAAGTAGAAATGCAAACCACTACAAAATTACCACAGAACTCACAAACTCACAAACCATAACCCAAAACCACATCTGTCAGCACCACAGCATCGCCGCCTAACACAAAAACCAAAATCAGCAACACTACAAAGCGTACCACAACGCGAACACGACAGAACCGTTTCCTCGTGGAGAAAAAAGCAATCGTGTTTCGCTTGTGGACAGAAAAGCTGCGAAGTGAACTGAGGCATGTTTGATTTAAAAGCAGAAGCTGTTGCTAAAGTCTATCACATCGTACTGGGTGTGTATCAGTGTATCATCTGACTGGGGTTTGGAAGCTTGTTGTTGGTTTTATTTTTCGGTATCGAATGCTGGTGTTGTCAGAAGCACAGCGATTAAAAATGCCGGTGCTTTGCTGAATAAACATAAAGAGCAAATATCTCTCTAATACTGGAGCCTCAGAGCGTTAACGTGTGCATGATCGTGCCTTGTGTTTTGGCGTAAGGCACAACTTTATGTATTCGTTCTTGTACTGAGGTAAAGCAAAGCGTTTTGTAGTGTTGGGCCTCCTTGTAAAACTCGTTAGTTACTTCATTAGTCAGGACACGGTGACAAATCAGGTAAACAAGCCTTCCAAGTGTGCACATCTACAAAACCTGCTGCATGAACCTTCGATTCAGTGTCAAATTCTCAAAGTTTGCTCAGAGTTGGACTGAGAGCACATCGCTCAGACGCTCACGAAGGGGTTGTTACAGCCGAGTGCAATTGTGCTCACCTGCCAAAAGGAACCACACCGAGGGGGAAAACACAACAGGGTTCCGTTCAAAAGACTACACACTATGTAGGTAACCGCATTAGAGTATACTTAATGCACTTGGGGGACACTTACCTCCTTTCTGTACTGCAGCTGTGTGTACCGTATTTGTTAGCATTTAACAAAAGCACCCAAATATACCAAAACCTCAATGTTAAAGCTAACTACCTTAAATAGCCTACAAATCTGTTCAAGCTTCTTTATTCCCTGCCATCACTTCTCTCGACCCGTTTCACTCTAATAACCTTAATACCAGTTTTGGGAATAGTAATACAATTATCTTGATATTCCGGTTGCCAAACTGTGGACAGTAAACGATTTGCCAATATAATGACAGACCAATTAGTGTCATATTCATCGTTGTTTCAGTGCTGTATTAAATCTGTTACAGCAGGCCTGTCCACATCCTCCTTTAACTATCTGACATTCCTGTCATCATCATTTGCCAACTGTCTGATATTCCTCATCGCGTGTAAGTTTGGAGAGGTAGTCATATCGTGTTGGGGATATTTCTGCATGTCATTTACAGTTAAGGCATCTGGAAAAGCACTAGCAATGTGTAAGGCTGAGGTGAAGGACCCAGCCCTCTGTTTGATCTTGCTATAAAGGGAGTGTACTGTATCTGACACGGCATGTGTGACAGTACATCAGCAATGTGAGTTCAGGCCCTGAGGGAACTGTGTGAAAGTTACTCCAGACAGAGAGGGAGGCTGATCGATACGGCAAGGTTAAAGTGTGTTTGCGTTGTGTTTACTAGACATGGTGAGTTCATTGCGGCTTGCTGTCTGTGAACTCTGTTTGCTTTAGGTGTGCTTTGATGTAGAATGCTGTATGCTGTGGTGTGAAGTGTGTATGTGTGTATATTTATATGTATGCTTGTGGGGGAAAATGCTGTAAACTAAGAATGCTTTCAAACATACAAATAATTTTTTTTTATCAATTTACAAAACGCAAAGTGAGTGAACAAAAGAAAAATCTAAATCCAATCAATATTTGGTGTTACTACCCTTTACCTTCAAACCAGCAT
>JAOVVG010000047.1:22564990-22575205 GCA_028566375.1 Leptodoras nelsoni | reverse complement strand
TGTAAATAGTCATGAAAATAAAGAAAACGCATTGAATGAGAAGGTGTGTCCAAACTTTTGGCCTGTACTGTATATAGATCCACTGGATATAAATCTATCTATAAAAACAACCATGTAATGTCTCCAAATTGTTTTTTGTTTTTTTCTCTATAAGCCACGTGCCATGTTTCTGTCCTAGCCTGATACACACTGGCTTCTGGATGCATTGGAGGTTGAAGTGGAACAGGAATTGCACTGCTGCCTGTACAGAACTGTAATATGGACCTGTGTTCCATCACTGTAATATCCCTCATGTAGACATCGTGCGTGATATGTTCATTCCGGTGCCCCTTGGGTCGCTGCGGTCTGTGTGTGTCCAATACTGTCGGCATGTAGCTGCTGACAGGTTTATTAAAAAAAGAGCGTGGCAGACAGCAGGCGAGCTGGCCACGGGCCACCGAGATCTGACTACCACTGCTCGGAGAGCTTCACCACGCCTGCGCTCTCTCGCTCCCTCTGTCGGGTCACGCCTGTACCGTTTTATCAACCCGGACTCTCTTTCAGAGCATCTTCTCCTTCCAGGCTTTATTCCCTGTGGCACATTTGGTGATGCATGTACAGCTAATCCAGGCGTATGAAGCTCCTGTCTGGCACTTTCTTCGCACCGTATGGCGTATTCGGGTATTTTGAGAACTCTGGTTATCAACAGTTAGCGCGGCTGTTCTTGGAAGATTCAGGTGTGGCGTTTGCATTGCAGCGTTGTTTAGGAGGAGTCGGATGGGTGGCGGAGGTCCTGTCATGTGGCTCATTAGCAGAAGGCTAATAATGTTATCGTCATCATTAGAAGTCACAACAGTGGCCATTTTGGGAGTTGCTGTGCCTGCTGTTCTTCCTGTTGAGCCTGTGTGTGCCCACTGTGTGTGTGTGTGTGTGCCGGTGTGGGAGGTTGGCATTAAACCTAGACATTACCTCACCCTACTGGGCAGACGGCCCATGACGATGCTCAGCAGGCTGCGGGAGAGAGCGGGGGGGGAAAAAACTCAATACCTGGTGATTATCTGCACACACAGACACTCACCGTCTCCCTCTTTCTCTGTCCCTGTCTCTCTCTCTCTCTCTCTCTCCTCTCTCTGTCTGTCTCACACACACATCCGCAGATGTCACATTCCTTCTTACAGATGGCAATTTTCAGACACGCGCACACCCGGTCTCCTGGGATGAGTGTGAAGATAATTTGCCACAGCGTGCAGGCTTTTGGTGGGAGATGAGTCAGGTAATGGAGAGTGCTTGAAGTCGGCCCTCTCCCACATTAAACCTGCAGATTATCCGTGTGATGGCCCTGCGCCTGTGTCTTGAAGCCTGCTCCCCCAGGCCCTTTTATACGCACACCTACGAAAGGTCATTACTCACTATTTATACATAGTTTCCATGTGTACATTGCAGTATTTCGGTTCCTGACACTATTCTCTCAGGACCGGATCGATACACATGGACATTAGAAGAGATTTTAGCAGAGGGCAGAGGTATACAATTAAAACTAAGATCCGGTTACATACAAGTCCTTGTTTACAAAAGTCCAGATATGCACCTAACCTGACTAAATTGGTGACAGCGGTAACCGCTGACAGGATGGATAGAAACAGATAGAAGAGTAAAGACATACTTACATACTTCTCTGTCCACTTATTTTTAACTGTTTGGTATTTGCCATTAGTTCACTTTTATTGAGACCAGAGAGGGTCAATAAAAGAAATCTATAAAAGTCTCCCTTTTCTGACCCAATGTCTCAAGCTGATCTGTAGCTCTGATGAGCCGCCATTAGCTAAATAATTTACATGAAAGCATGTGATTGGACGAACCACAGCAGACCATCTGCTACAGAAGCCAGGATGGTTCGTGTTTAGAAAGCTAGATTCGACGAATGACATGCTCTGCTATAGTAATTCGTTGTGCTTGAATATTCAGCCTGATATTTGATCTGTTCTGGGTCTGGACCATGGTCCGTCTAGTGGACGACCCCCTGCATAGCCGGTGTAAAACAGCAGCTCGGTGAAAGGTCAGAACCTCTACAAATGCTGTTTGTTTCAGGTGCACTCATTATAATTTGATTATTGGCAGAGACACACTGGGTATGTGTCGCTGTGAACCATATCCGAACACGGGTTACGCGTAATGAGGATCAGAGCGCCGTGTAAGCCTCAAAACCGCTTTGAAATGACATGTCAGGTTAATTAGCCAAAGACAAAACGTTACATTTCATCTCGGGTGGTGTTCCAGTCACGCTAATATTCATGTCAGCATCTAAGGCAAGGAAATGACTTGCCCAGTGTTCAGTAGTGAAAAGCCTTGACATGAGCATTAGTATTGTCGCAATCTCCCTGTGTGACTCCCGGTGTTGGGCACCAGGTGGCGCCGTGCCTCAGACAACCTAAACCGAACAGAAGGGCCATTTAGAGGTTACATAAGACGAAGAAGAAGAAGAAATCTTTGTAGGGCTAAAAATGAAATCTGATCCAAAGTGTGTGGATGGTTTACAATCTGCAAATATCTTCTCTTGTAAATAGAGTGAGGATAAAATATAGAAATAAGGGTCAGTAACGTTAGTGTTGTGGTGTCTTGCTTTTAAATGATTTTTTTCAAAACATTCAAATCTATTTTCATTGAATCAGTACAGAACAGCATGCTATCTAGAGGTTTTGTCTATTTGAATATATTAAAATGCATTGTGGAGGGAATGTGAAAACCAGCCACAACAACATTAACATGCACAGTTTGTCCAGCACTAGCTTCCCTTGGGATGTTGCTTCAGACACCCATTCAAACCCTGAGTCATGACCCCTACCTCTCCACCTCCCCCATGTCTGGGGCGTATGTGCGTGCGTGCGTGTGTGTGTGTGTGTGAGTGTGAGTGTCTGTCTTGGCAGGGGACATGACTTCCAGACAAGACGTCAGACAGATAAATGTCAGCTTGTCTCCCTGTGGGATGAGTGGGTAAAAGGGGGGTGAAGAGCAGGATCTAATCGTTTAAATTTCATCTTGACATCTGGGATTGGACACCATAGACAGCTGAAGGGTTCCTAACAAGCATGTATATGAATCGACTATGTGCCATTCCCAAACCAGAGAGCTTTAGAGATAACGTATTAACTAAGAAGGAATTCTGGGAAGCGGGTCTTTTATCTGGTGCATTTCTTTCTTTGTTGCTGTAATTGCTTCGAGTAAGGCAGGAACCGAGAGCTAAAGATTTTGGAAGCCGATTGTTATTTGTCTTCATTTCGATCAAACAGAATAGTTTCCCTTAGAATTATATAATTAGAAGAATTTGAAAAAGCACTGGTGGGAATTTGACAGTTACTTAAACCCACTTGTCTTTTTTTTTTTCCCCACAAATCATTGTTTGGTGCTTTAAAGTGAGTTTTTCTCAGTTAAATATGAATGAATGAAAAGAATGAACTTTTGTCCATATTTGAATGAATTAGACAGGGACAAGAGACCCTCCTGCTGTGTAGTGGTTTTTAAAGGTGTGTTTATGTGTGTATTTGTGTACGTGTGTGTGAGAGAGAGAGAGATCTTGCTGTGGACTGGTGCAGTTACAGATGACTGTAGTTAAAGAGCTCAGACAGAGAGCATGTGTGCTTCACCCACACTCAGACGGCGGGGTCACCCCAAGGTCACGCACCATGTTTCTCCCACAGACCGCCTGTTCGGTTGTGTCTGGTGTGAAGTAACACAGCGGCTGTGTCCTAAACCGCGTGCTCCAGTGCGTCAGAAAGGTTACCTGTGCTAACCCCGGGGCGCTGATTTTACCCGGACCCCTACACGGGAAGGTGGGGGGTGCCTTGGGATTCAGAAAGAACTTTCTTAGACGTGCCTTGTAAGCAAAGCGTACTAGTTGTTAGTGCAGTAGAGCGTGCGGTTTGAGACGCAGCCCAGCCATCCTAAACTAAAACCCACCCCCACGCAATCTCCGCGCATACACCATATCCCCCCCACACACACCAACCCGCGCGCGCCTGGCGGAGACACCAGGAAGTGGGTGTTTTTTGTGTTTTTTTTTAAGGACGCGGCCGCCCACCCCTCGGGATTGTAGTGCGCGAGACGGCGCTGTGATATGAGTAAGGGCAGGAGCAGGGTTACACAGTCTGTCTGCCAGCACGCATTCAGCACCAGCACACTGGCGCGTCGACGAGTGCAACGAAACGGAAGTAAGAAACGCGTTCGCCGCTAGCAGAGGACGGGGATTGTTTTTATCCCCGGAGCGAGTATGTGCTGAAGACGATGCGAGTGGCGCGGAGAGCCGGTGGAAGTTGTCGCTGTGGCGAGCTCCATGCAGAACCAGAGCGGAGCGGCTAGCGGAAGCGGCTACGGCTCCAATGGCGCCTGCGTGTGTAACTGCACCGGAGCCCAAGTTCAGGGAATGGACATATGTGAGTGTAAACGCGTTTCACTTCCACAGCTTTAAGTGCAGGCTTTGAGTGTGTGTGTGTCTATATATATATATATATATATATATATATATATATATATTTATGTGTGTGTGTGCGTGCAGTTAAGACAGAGTTAAGTTAAAAGTAAAGTACTCATGATGCCACACTGACCCTACAGCGCGCTCGAGCACTAATGTATACACTAATGTGGTATATATTCTATGCATTGGACTCGTACAGACAGCAGACAGTTAACCGGCTGTGGAGTCTCAGTCTGATCTGGTGTTTGGACAGTGATTCATGTTTTCAGTGTCTGTCTACCTCCTGAGCACCCTGAATATACACAGAATATTAGTGTAATGTTTCACCACAGTGTTTCTCAGGGCACTACAGACCCCAGAGTCTCAGATATGGAGCTGGAAGTGTAGTGTAAATAAAGATGTGTGCTTTAGGAATACTCAGGTTCTGGGACTTGTTATTCGGTTGTATACGGCTCAGATTCTACAGCATCAGCGCTCAGAGTGGTTGAATTCAGGTCTACCACAGCTTTAGCTTTGGATATTCCAGGTTAATGACTAAGCACTGTGGATGAGAGCGTCTGCCAAATGCAGTGAACCTAGATGTAAATGTAGATATGATTTTTGCGATGGGTCGTCTTTGCTGAAGACTAGTCTTCTCAGTTTTGCGTTCGGTTTCCAACGGTTTAAAGAATCGCTCTCTCTGTTGCGCGTCTCGTCCCATTTATCTGCATTTGTCCTCCTTCAGGATCCTGACGCCTGCCTTCATTGCGCAGCAGAAAAGTTCTCTTGTTCCAGCAAACGGCAGCCGTGGAGGTAACGGTAGAGCCGGCTGGAATTCAAATCAGTTCTGCTTCTAACAAGTTCTCGTTTCGGCGGTACAGCCTGACACAGGGACACGCAAGTCTTATTATACAAAGAAAATGACGTGTAGTTGATGGGGAGAAGGTTTTTTTGAGGATGTCGTTTTAACAGGGAGCTCGGGTGGCAGCGAGTTGCTGTAATTTGCACCTGGGAGGTTTTCCACCACAGGAAAGTCTTCACAATGGATGACTTGTTGTGTCTTGTTGATTTTCCGACAACACAATTCGCTTTTTTGTTGTTGTTGTTCTTTGGAGGGGGGGTTTGAGGTTTCTTTTTGTTTGTTTTTTGTTTTTTTTACCTCAGCAGAGGAATGTGTGAGGCTGGTGAGAGAATGACAGTTTATAGGTGTTGTAACCAGTCTTGCAGATGTTTCATAACATTTAGTATGATTGCGAATGGTTATAAAGCATGACGCTCTTGCATACATACATATATAAAATAAGGCATTATGAGGGAGAGGGATATATATTTTTAATAACAGCATGTCCTGAAGTGTTTTATTCCTTACTTATTCCATAATTACATTCAGACATTTAGGTGCAGGATGATGTACTGAAATCTTGTGCATGGCTCAGTTCAGTATTGTAAACCAGTTCAGTAGTAACGCTACCCTGTGTTACACGTTCTGGGAAGGTTTTCCGAGTCACGTTTCATCGAGTCAATATTTGACAAGACGTTTCCACAGTTCGATAAGCCCTCTATTGGTATATAGTAGCTTTCTTTAGCCATGCATTGTTGATAAGTGGACACGATGAATCAAAAGAAATAACTGTATATTAGCTAACCGACTAGTAAAGAACAGAAATACAGTATTTGCTTACCTAATGATTAGTCATGCAGCTCTTGCTACATAAAAAAAAGAACCCGCTGTAATGAGTAGCTAGGTTCGCTACCGCGGTGACGGCTTGGGTCTGCGCTGCAGTGTGGTGTGTGACTGTGTTTGGTGAAAACAGCCTGGAGATCCAGTGACTATTATTGATGAGTCAGAGTGCCAGTCAATGTGCTCCATCACTAATCTAGCCATATTAGCTCTGCTGGAGGTCTAGAAGCAGTGCACGGATCCTTTTCCTTCTTTTACGCACTCTTTTTTTTGTTGTTGGTGAATTGGTTGTTAAAGGTTAGACCAGGTGTAAGATAGAGGCAGAATCAGAGACGGTAGTTGTTGTCCACCTCTTCTTTGTCTCCTCTATCTGTACTTGCTCTTTGGAAATGTAACTGGTGAACTCTCTTCCAACCCTGTTCCAGCATTCTCAAATGGAGGAGTGTGGTTTCCACCCACTGAGGTCATGCATGCAAGTTCAGCTAGCGGTCATGGACAAATGTTTTAGAGAAGTGCAGAGTTTTTTTTTTTTTTGCTTCCCCTCCCTCCCTTCTCATCTGCAGCTCGCTCTGTTTAAACCGATCTTTCAGACTTTCCTCAATGCTGTGCTTGCCCTCAGGAGAATCTTCATGCATTTCGCACTTCCTAACTAAATAGACGTAACAAAAACAAAGAGACTATGGCATTTTTTTTTCTCATGAAGCTTCGGTGCTGATTGTTTGACTCTGCAGACTCGGCAAGCCGATGCAGCAACCTGCGAGTTTGTACAAGTAACTCTGTCTGTCATGAAAGCACCTTTCAGTTCTGGTCAAACACCACATGCCATGCCGTGTTACCAAGAATGAAGTCTTTCCCAAAATAGAAGTCAATTTATATGGGTGAGGAGTATATAATATAATGATAAGATTTAAAGAAGATAACACAATACCAAATTTAGTCTAGTAGCTAGAAAAGGGATCTACTTCGCTTTTTTTCCAGTTTCTGGTTTTGGTATATGGGATGCTGTCGCAGCGAGCTGAAAGTAGTGTCTGTCAAAGCGACGCAGTTCAGTTTCTGGCTCTGCACTTCCCCCAGACCTGGTGTGAGATTGTTTCTGAAGCTACCGATTGGCAGAATGTGCACTGTACATAAAACCACCGAACTTGGAAACCTGGGGGCAGCTTTACTGAGTAGTGGTGTTCACTAATGTTTATTAATGCAACCAGCAGTAATAGTTTCTAAAAGCTGCGCGATCACCCACGTCAAGCAGAAGAGCGCTGGGTGGCATGTTGGCACCAGAGCTCAGTAGCAGAATGCTCATTTGAGCCAGCCATCTGATTTGTGTCATTCATATGACTAATATGAACAAGAAGGACTATGGCCCCTCTTACCATCATATGGAAATCACCAGACTAAACAAATGCTCATTTGTGTTTCTGCCAGCTTTGAGGGGGGCGAAGAAAAAAAAAAAGCAATTTGCTTGAACAAAGAGACAGTCAGATGGAAAAGAAAATGTAGGAGTTGAGCATTGGTGCATAGACAGGCTATAACTTTTGGTGCTTTAGGGATTCAAAGTTTTTTTTCCTAAAATAATGGCCCAAGTCATTTTTTGACCACAATGATGAATCACATCCTCACCATGCTGTCCACCTCTGGTAAAATCGCCGATGTCCTTAGTTTAACAGATCATGTTAAATTCTCCCCCTGTAATAAAATGGCTTATGTCAAGAGTGTGACTTTTCAGTTTTTTGTTTCCTGACAAACCTGAAAAAAGGCCATTATTTTAGGAAGGTGGCGATATATTGAAGTGTTATTGAGAGCGGTGTTGTAATGTGCACGCATATATCTCATGCCTCTGAGTCAGTGCACATGCAAAGAGTAATCAACATGAGGAAACCGCGTTCTGCTGACGAGTTCAGTGTTCAGGCTAAGTCACTAAGTTGGCTGCGTGTCCGATAGGCAGATAGCAAAGAAATGGCTACATCGGTCTGTATCACTCATCCTGAGCTGTCACTCTTTTCGCAGGAAAGCCAAGCTACAATTGAGCCTTGTTTCAGATCGTTCTTTGGCGCAAACGATAACAACAAATAGTGTTAAGACTTTCTAAGTCTTAGAAATGTTTCTTTGTCAGCACTGTTTTTGTAGCTGGACCTTCTTTCAATATCTAAGGTGGAGACTTGATGATGTGTCTGTCCAAACAACTTAAGCCCCCCTCTGGCAGCTTTCTTTATTTTATTTTTTTTCTTTACCAGATGACTCACACTCAAACCTACAGTTGTATGTACAGCATGTGCATGGCTGAAGCATTTCTTTGAGTATCGCGAGTCCTTTTATATCTCAGGCGGATGTGGTATCAATATTAGAAAAGATGAAATGGTATCATGCCATCTCTTGTACTGCTAGCTTTAATGACTGAGCTTGTTTCATTCTTAATTATTTCTTTCTTTCTTTTGTTGCTGCCCTTTCCTTTGGCGTTTTTTTCTGTTCAGTAGATGGCGTGCGCGGCACCTCTTTGCATTTTTGCTACTTTCATATAACCGAGCCGTCTCATGAAGCGCTTGTTAATTATCTGTTGAGTTGAGAGCGGAGAAAGAAGTGAAGGCGTACACGGTCAGTGCACGTTGAAAAGGAGAAGCAGTGCGGCTGCGGTTGAGAAATCTTCAAGCATCTGACGAGGTTTGAAATCCGCGACTGAGAACTATACGTGCGTTCTTGTGAAAGCTCTTTTGTGCTGCAGATTAATACGGGCGTACAGCAGGCTCTCGGTGGCGAATTTCGAACGTACAGTTACTGACATTTCACACGTAAGCACACAGGAGCAGTAAGAAGCCCATTATGGCTCGGTAGTGCCTTTTTTCTCTTGATGGACAGAAACTCAGCTGGGCATCTTTAAGATGATGTCTCTGTTCCTTTCTCAGTGTAATTGATGGCAAGCGCTCCTGTGTGGAGTGGAGGCTGCTGTTTGGCGTGCTGGGTGGCATGGCCTCTTCCCACTGCCAGTGTTTGTGGCACGGCCGTACCGTGGGGCTGGAATCGGCTGCCCGCCCCTCTGATGCCCAGTGGGATGCCAGTCTGTTAGCGTGTTTTTCTCCGTCCCACTATGCCACAGGGCTTTGATTTGTAGCACAAAGACCACCTGTGTGATCCAGCCTTCTAAAACAGTAGACTAGGAGTCTACCTCCCCCAGCCTGCGAACACAAAAAAAATGCACGTTTATCACTGGATGACAGAATGCCTGTCTCAAATGCACTCGTATCCACATTCAGAGCCTGTCAAAACACTCTTCTTGTCTTGTCAGAGTGATGTGGAGTCCATGGATGTCCTGCCAAACAGAATAAGCCTTTACATGGTGTGACTTAGCGTATGCTCTCTAGGTATCATGAGTTTCTTGAAGAAAATTAAACCAGTTGAAACCAAGTAAACAGAGGATTCAGTGAGGCTACGATAAAAGAGGTGTATTTATTTATTATATACAAGACTCGTAGTGTGTGTGTGTGTGTGTGTGTGTTACTGATGATAATGGATGGCTTGTGTGAAGTGCTACTCTTACCAGAATGTGATTTATTAATGGAATGGCTGTGTTTTGTTGTCCAGATGAAACTCTGTGTGCCAGAAGGTAATCCTGCCCCCCCCTCCTTCTCTATCTGTCTCTGTTTCTCTTTTCCTTTCTTTCTCTCTCCTCTTTTTTCTCATACAAATACTAGAATTAGGGTATCATTCAAAGACAATACAATCTTAGTCATTCTCACCGGAGCATCGTGACAATTCTTCAGCTTTCTTGTTCTGGAAGGCATAATTTTAATGCTTCCAAACCTGAAGTGTTGGTGTTTTTTTTGGGTTTTTTTTTTTTCGTTTTGTTTTTTTACAACAATTAAGCCATACTGAATTTTGGCTTTGTTGTACATTTTATTAGGCGCTCTTGTTCTTGGACTTGCAGTCCTTCTATTGTGTTGTGTTGCTATCGTGATCAATAAACAAATTGTACCCAAAATGTGACAAGCACATGGTACAACATTCCTAAGTTAACCTGCATATGTAAAACAAGTCTTGCGCACACACACACACGGCTCATGTCTGGCACTCCCTCGCTGTGAGTGGCCCACTGTCTGGCAGCTCTCAGTCAGCTGCG
>JAOVVG010000047.1:22552111-22564890 GCA_028566375.1 Leptodoras nelsoni | reverse complement strand
CACACACACACACGGCTCATGTCTGGCACTCCCTCGCTGTGAGTGGCCCACTGTCTGGCAGCTCTCAGTCAGCTGCGCTCTGCCTGCTGACAGTAAAAGGGCTGATTGATTTGCTGCGCTGAACACTGGCCGCCGCTGGCATCACGGGCTAATGCTTCTCCCAGCACCCACTCTGTCTGACTCTTTATCTCTCTGAGCTTTATGGAGTCTGCACATAGTTTTTGAGTCTGCCCTTGTTTCTTTGCTTCAGTCTCGCTCCCTGGTTTTTATTTTTTTAGTCTCTGTGTCTGCATCTGTGTGAATGTGTGTGTCTGTGTGCCATGTCAGTGTTCAGTGTCTCTGTGGGTACGGATGCTGAGGGCTGTGTCTCCATGGCAATGATGGCAGCTGGATAGGCTGTGTGTGTGTGTGAGAGAGAGGGAGAGAGGATGGCATTGCCAGTGGTATCTAGGGCAGGACAGGAGATCCAGTATCCAGCAGTGCCACTTCACTGAAGATCTTGTTCCTTATTCATTCTGTCTGTCTAAATGAAAGACAGGGCTGAAGTGCCAAACCCCATCTTCCAGCTCTGATCTCTCTCTCTCTTGCTCTCTCTCTCTCTCTCTCTCTCTCTCTCTCTCTCTCTCTCTCTCTTGCTCTCTCTCTCAGGGCCAAGCTTTTTGTGTGTGTGTGTTTGTTTAACCATGCCCTTCCAAGTCATTTTGTAAAGCGCTCACATGTATTCACTATTTGACCAGGGACAAGCAGTTTAATGGAAATTTGAACCTGACCAGAAAGCTTCTCCGTGTGCAGGTAATGAATCGTATTCACCCCTGGGTTGATTACAAGTTTAGTTTGGACTGTAGAGGGCAATTAGGCTAAGAGCTGCAGGTCCTCTGTGAAATCAGCCTGTGCAGGAATAAGAGGATTTCACAGTCTGAGCTGGGAAAATGTGCGGCCTGTTCCGTCTGATCACTGACGCTTACTCAGTCTAACCCAAACGTAGCACTAGCTGTGCTTCTAAAAGCTGTTGGACCTGCTGTATTGCTATATCAGGAGATCAGTCATGACATCTTCATAAAAATGTAGTGAAGTCTACCGAAGCATGCATGTGTACTGATTCCTTTTTTTTTTTATTTCAGTCTATGAGTCATAGCATAAAACAGTACCATCTACTAATTGTTTACTACAACCGTTTATATTTTAAAGCACATGAGTCATGGATGATGATTAGGTCATTAAGAAACCCCTTACTTACTGCACATCATGAGACTGGCAATACTGCCATAGTGTCGAAATGTTGGAGCGTACATATTTCGCAGGGCAGACTCACAGACAGACGCATACACACACACACATACACACACCCCTGGGGTAATTTAGTATCTCTAATTCGCCTGACTCCATACAGAGAGGAGTAAAGTCTCCTGGCCTTTTTGCGGTCTTGTCGTGAGGCAACAGTGCTACCCACTGCGCCAGTTTGCCACACTGTTCATTACTAGTCCCATTCAAATGTTGGGATAATTCTTTAATTCTTACAAACTGATAATGGGACGTTTAGTGGTTCAGACCCTACTTCCAGTTGTGCATAACAAAAGGTTAAAACATTTGACTGCTAGAAGTAAAGGTTGATGAGGCTGATTGTCCATTTCACCTCCCCTGTTCACCACTGTGTAACCCATCTTTTTGCATTTTACTCTCTACCGCCTAGCACAGTCACCACACCGTCAGTAGCTTTAAATCCATTTGTGTATCTTAAGCATGTGTCCACGCCTTACAGGCAGTACACGATTATCATATCGTTCAGTTCACTCTTTGCTAGGCAGAATTCTGTTAATTCTAGTGTGCAAAACAGCTTGAAAGACTTTGTCTCTCTCTCCTGTTCCTGTCTTGTTTTTGTAATCATTTCCTTTCTCTCTAATCTCTGCTCTCTTTCCTTGCATCCGCTCTCATGGCCTAAATTTGGAGAAAACACTGTTTGTCTGCTCAGATGCTGTACTGCAGGCAATTTTGTGCCATGTGTTCCAGCCGTGCTGTTCAGACAGTACACTCAGTCTGCTCAAGAAGATAATGCTTCTCTGTTTGACGCTTTAAAACATGCCCTCTGCAGACCCAACAGTTCCAAAATTGTCCGTGTCTCACGGAGCCTGAGGCCTGCGTCAGCCACGGCGTCTAGCCTAATCAGATTGGGCTTGCATTCTGGGGCATGCTGGGATATCGCAGCGCCCTCTCTAATGCCATGAGCTGTCTGGCTGCCACAGATAGGCCGCCATTGTCTCGCTTTACCAGACACTCTGCCTGTATGTCTTGGTAATGCCAGGGTGTGTGTATATTAAAGGTTGGTTGTTGTTGGGGTTTTTATTGTTGTTGTTGTTGCATATTGCAGACTGGTGTGCATGTAATTGGTGTGTGTGTGTGTGTCTGAGAGAGAGAGAGAAACCTTTTGAATAGTGTAAAGGTGAACACTGTTGCCATATCACTTACTGTCCATTTTGAACCACTTGAGCCTTCTTCAGCGGCTGACCATGATGCAATTCTGTGACTGTGTTCGAGACCCTCTGTACAACAGAACAGTAATTGTTCCTGTTCTGCGTTTCTCACCCAGTCGGCCTTGCGCTTGCACGCTCCTGCTGTAATGTGCTTCCATCCTGTGGTCAGAACCCGAATTGCATTTTCCCGCAGCTCTTTTTTTAACAGAATGATGATTAAACCTGATTGTTGCTGTGTGCGCATCTGTAACCTTGTAATAAAATTTCCCCCTTTCTTTGTTTCTCCGTCTTCCCTTCCAGCTGAATTGGAGTTTGTGCAGATAATAATCATAATCGTGGTGATGATGGTGATGGTGGTGGTGATTATCTGTCTTCTGAACCACTATAAACTCTCGACGTGGTCCTTGATGAGCAGGCTGGGCCAGGCCAGGAGGCAGGAGCACACTCTGCAGCCGGTAAGACATCCACGGCGCTCCGTCTCTCACTTCCAGTTGAAGCATATGTATTAGTGGCTTACTGTCAGCCATAAAAATGACTCAGCCTTATTTAATCAATGTGGTGTGCGTATAGATCTGGACAGTGTCTGGAAAAATGTAGATTTGCCTTCCAAAATATTGCACTAGACCATCATTAAACAAAAAATATGCACAAGTACTAGCCTACTTATTAGAACCTGCAGGCAATATTGGGTTAGAAGCATTGGCAAAGTAAACTCGAAACCTGACAAGCTGGCCTGACAAATATGTCGCCTCCAGCTATGGGATTCGATTAAGGTGTACAGTTCTGTTTCGGCAGAGCCCGAATGTGGCTTTAAGCACTATGTGTTAGCCAAAGATCCCATTTGCCGTTATTTCTGATAAATATCCGCAGTACTCTCGCTCTGAAACATGCCTTAATGATTAAATTTAATCATTTGTCTAGACTCTAGTGAAGAGCCAGACATGCACGCTGGCTGCTGCAGCGTGCGGGAGAGGCAGATAAACGTCTGAGTCGCTTTCATTTTTATTCATAAGGGGAGGGGGTGGACTGAGGGGGAGAGTGAGAGCAGAGACACTGTCTGGAGGGAGAACACAGTCTGGTGCACTCTGCTGCTTTGATTTACCACACGCATGTTAATGCTGGGCATTAGTATTAGTGCATAAACAAGCGGTTTGAGGGTTTTTTTTTTTTTTTTTTAATTAGTATTTTGAGCTTTGTCTGGATTCAGAGGCGATTGTTCTTTGTTTCTACCACAAGGCATACCCTAACAGTGACACTGCAATAATTTCACTGCATGAATACTCTATGAGTCGTTAACCCGCTTCCCGAGAAAAAGTGACAATTTTCTTCGCTTTTTCACACTTGATGAAATGGATCAATTTTGTGTTGAAACGACATACAATTAATCCTGTAATAACTTACATCTTATATTGTGCTGCGTCTTATTTAAAACTGCGTTTGTCTCTCTTTTAACCTTCTGTCTCTGCTGCTAGGAGGGATGTTTTTGGCCATCAGACAGTGGATCCAGACAAGGAGCTTCAGAGGTGAGACCATTAACTGTGTGTGTTTGAGTGGGGGTGCAGCTTGGGGTCCTTATTTGGTGAGGTCAGGGGGAGGAGAGGGTCAGTGTCTGAAGCAGGGCCTCTCTGTTAATCATTGCACATGTGTCTCTCTGGGGGTGTGCAGCACATTTCCCCAAGTGCACATGGCTTTGAGTGTCCCTGTCTGGATGCCTGCGTCTCTCACTGCGTCATTAATCACCGGCTTTCTCCTCTGGCAGCGTCTAGACAGCTGTCTGAGAGACGAGACACTTTGCCTCTCACTCCAAATTGCCCCTCATTAGCCACCCTGGCTCAACCTAAAATGCAGCCCCATAAAACAAAGCTGTTTGTCTTATTGGCTGGTCAGCATGGAGATTTCCCACAAATGGAATAATTTGATTGTGCGTAAATGCACGTCATCTTTCTCTAGCTTATTTAGTAGCATTGGAACCATCTTCTCTTGCAAACCTTGTGCTTAAGCTTCTCAGATTGGAGATGTAGGCTTCAGACGATGGCAGTCCCATCAATTAATGAATCATTCTCAGCCCACTGTGTGAATGGTGTTAATCAGATGTAAATGTTCTTTGCTTTTCTTTGCTTCTAGAGCCTCCATTTGTTGCACTGTTTACTCTTTTTTGTGTTCAGTGGCTTTTCTTGCTTGAATTAATTCTCAGGCTAATAACAAGCCATTAATCAGCTGATTCAGAGTGTTGGAGCAGGGAAGACATTAACAGGGAGCAGGAAAGGTTACTTTAGCACAAAAACTTTGAGTCAGTGAGCGTGTGTCTGGTATTACCTTATTCTGTAACTCTTCCAGTGAGACACTTTATAACTAATGAGAACAAGAATACTGTGTATTTGGATCCTTAAATAACTTAATTTTTATAAAATTAAAAATATGCACAGTTAAAGGCCTTGGGTATTACGTTGCCTTAGATTTAGAAGACTGGCAGCCTCTTAAGATTTCCCAGGTTACAGTGTAGTCTTAAGCACTGTTCGTTCATTTGCTTTGTCTGTGTTGATGAGGAAAGCAAACAGTTTAGCCAGATTATTTTCTTGGTTGTCTCTGTCTGCCCAAAGTTTATTATTCAGGCAGAATGGAATGTAAAATTAATGAAAATGAAGCCAAAGGACTAAATGTTTTGGCTTAATAAACCATCTAAAAATATTTTTTTATAAATATATTTTGCTGTTTCTAACAATCCTTTATATATTATTCATGTCTGCTTTGTTCATTTCTTTATTTGTTTCATATTTTTGCTGTATTTATTTATACACATTCAGGTCTTTAGGTATTTGTATTTTATTCATTAATTTTGTTTTCTTTCTCTATTTATTTACTATATTCGTGTTCTTTATTTCCTTATGGCGATGAAGCTGTGTGCTTTTCACAATCCGGCCCAGCAGTGAAGCCCAGAGTGGGGGAGTACTGGGGTTGAGGAGGATTAAAATGGAAGATTAAAAGAGTGATTCTGTTCATGGGTTAGGCTTTTAGGCTGCACAGTGTTTGTGGCAGAGGACGCGCAATAGGCGATATGTTGGTTTTACGATGTAATAGCAATATGAATAATGTTTAGGAATACATTTGAGTGTTTAATTTTTCTGTTCTGGAATAGCTTAGTTTTTCTCTCTGTATTTCTGACAACACTGTTGCTGCAGACTGTGAAACTCTGTTCCTTTCACTCTGTTGCTTGCAGGTGGTGTATGCTCCTCATCCTCGTGAGCGCTTCAGCACTCCCTCATTCCTTCAGCGAGATCGTTTTAGCCGTTTCCAGCCTACCTACCCTCTCCTGCAGCAGCACATCGACCTGCCACCCACCATCGCACTTTCGGATGGAGAGGAGCCGCCGCCATACCAGGGCCCGTGCCCGCTGCAGCTGCGCAACCCCGAGCAACAGCTTGAGCTCAACCGTGAGTCGGTGCGAGCGCCACCCAACCGCACAGTCTTTGACAGTGACCTGATGGACAGCCATGGCCCGTGCCCACCTAGCACCAACACGGGCATCAGCGCCGCCAACTGGAGTGCCCATGGACGCACGGAGGGCCCTCCACCCGCATACAGCGAGGTCATGGGCCACTACCCAGGCACTGCGTTTTACCTTCACCAGCACAGCAATAACCAGTCCTCCGTGCCAACTGTGCCCGGTGCCAGGACGCGCCAGGGCAGCATGGAAAGCACAATAGTCCTGAGCAAAGCCAAGGACATGCAGAGAGGGGAGCTAGTGTAAGGTCAGCTCTCCATAACCCTCTCCTTTTTAATGGCTACAAAGGGGTGTGGTCACTCTCTGGACACTCCCATGCACAACATACAATGCATCTGTCTTCACTACAAAAGCAAAGCCACATTACAAGAAGAAGGAACCAAGCGGAGCAAAGCTTACAAAATAACCTTTTATTGACTGTCTCTCTCATAAACAGACATAGCAAAGCTTTGTAGCGCTATTTTGTACTTGTGTATTACTTTCAAATGGGAGTTGATGATCTTAGCACATAAGCTTTTTTTTTCCCTCCTTTTTGGTCATGTGCTCTACAAAACACCAACACATCCGCAGTTTTAGGACAGGACTTGGAGTTGAGGATGAGTTTTCCAAGACCATGATCTGTGCACAGTTACGATTTTAGAAACTAGTCGAAACAAAATTCCAAATCCTAGTGCCAAGGTTTTTGTGTGCACGACAGCGTGAGGGTAAACACTCGCAATCATACATATAAATCAAAACACACAAAAGTTGCACTATCTTTATTGTGGAAATGCGAAGAGGGAAGCGCAATGCATTTGCATGGTCTTTGTTGTCAAGAAAACTGTTGGTGATCTGTAGAAGCAGAAGGGTTTTGTCCTTACTTCTGCACAAGAGTTACTTATATCCAGCCTACAACTCCTCCTTCCCAGCTCTTAGTCCTCCTCACGCTCGATCAGACGCTGGCACCTCTTTAGGTCAGACGGATGCTAACAGAATGTTACTTTCACTTAATATCGTCACTTTACAAGCAGTTCTGAGGTTATAAAGTAATTACTTTTCTTATGAGTGTAGACTTTCTTTTTAAATACCTAAAAGTCTGAAAGACTCTTTCGTCCTGTAGCAGTGTTGAAATCGTTTAGTTTCTCTCTAATAGGTCTAAACCACACGAAAGACGACGAGGGGAAGGCGTCATGCGAGCCGGGCCGTGCTCTTAAACTTATTGATTCATGAACTGCAATCAAGGCTCTTGTGGTAATCCTTTATACGTGTTGCACTTGGCCCATTACAAAAACCAAAAGGCATTTATGTATCATCAGAACGTTTTTTATGGATGTGAGGTGTTCTCCTTTTTGCGTCATTCAGCATGGATGGAAGTTTCCCTTGGCTTTTCCTTACTTGAAACTGCTAATGCTGCCCATTCGTGCACTCTTTCACTTTCGGCCCCTTTCTCGCCACAGATCCCCCATCTGTACAACATTGTGACGGATGTTGCCATAGTAACCAGAGCGAGCAAAAATGAACAGGCATACAAGCGTAGCCTGTATTGCTGTGTTGTCTACATCTCCTAGGATAGGTAGGATAATCAAGTTTAGTGACACGGTGAAGCTAAGGGCTAAAGTAAGGCTTGTTCACTGTAATAGCTCATTAACCCAGCCTTCCTCTGATGAGGTTGCCTTTTCTGCTTGTCCCTTCTTGCTCAGCTCGCAGACGTGTCGGTATTTACGCGAGTGATTTTTTTTTTGCAGGTGATTTAAGATCAGCTCCCCCTTCTGTCTGGGTTTATTCACTCTGAGGAGTCTCGGTCGCCTCCGCTCACGGAGAAACGGTAAACGATCAGTTGCAGGGCAGGGCTTCGCCTGAGATTTCAGCCCCACTGCACGAAAACAATCCGAACTCATCCAAACGTAGCAGTCGACCATGCCTAAGAACACAAGCCCGTAATTCCATTGCATAAGGCTGCCCTCTTCTTTTAATATACAATCATGTACTTCTTTTCAATCCAGAGCATTGTGGTATTTGGCGAACAGATCCAAACCATGGTGCTACATTGAACTCGTAGAAGTTTACAATCTGAGCAAACTTTGCTGTTCTCTGTGAAACGAACTGGACAGCACCGACGCGGTGCGAGAGATCGGATGCACGCAGGCCGCCGGGTAGCTGACGCTTTCATCAAGTTGGAGGTTAGATGTCGATTTGTTTGACCAGGACCCAAAGGAACTTTTGCCTTGTAGTGCGCAACACATCCCTTTAATGTCAGTGAATCTAATGACCGAGAATCACCTTTTCTAGCGCTTTTTCCGTTCATGTCGCGCATTAAACATGGACAAACGTGACTGATTTTTTGAAACATCCATTAGAATTGTTTTTCCATTGAAGATTGTTTCTCTGACACGTGCTTATTAACTGCCCTTTTGTTCAGCATCGTCAGCAGATTCTGTACAGTGTGTGTGCGCACGCACTTGTGTGTAAAAGTTTATTCATGAAGACGATGTGACCTGTAGGCTAGTTTGTCCAGCTAGATTACGAAGCCTGGTTTCTCAATCTGGCTCTTGACCTCAAGCCTTAACTGCCTAGAAATACACTTAAAAGACAATGAGCCGTTTTAGTGATTGCTGACTAAACCCAGACCCAGACTGAAAAAGTGTCCTCAAGCTTTGTGTGTGTGTGTGTGTGTGTTGTGTAGAAAGCCAGCTCATTCAGCATGCATGTTCAGGGCTGGTCCCTGATCATATATCGAGGATGTACGTACACAGGTTTGCTCTGAATCACCACTGTGTGTGTGTGTGTGCGTTTTAGTCCAGGTCTGATCCGTGTCCGTCAGCGTTTCTGTTATAGCATTTACATAACGAACAGAGTCACTATCTGCACACTTCATTCACCAGGAGGTGTTTTGGGCACAAATTAAAACTAGCCAAGGATCAAATGCGTCAACACAGTTCGGTCTATTTTTCTTCCAGTCTAGGTTTAATCTGTACCTGGAGACCTGAACCTCCACAAAAGACCACAAATCCTAAACTTTTCTACTGCAATGCCAGCATTTAGTAAGGGCTTCTGCCGGCTACCCCACGAGTCATGTTCTTATTTTATCTCCGGTAGGTTGAGATGCACTCAGCAAGTAGCGCCACCGCTTGCAGAAAGACCGAACTGAGGTTTCTGTTGGTTGGGTGCCGACCGAGATGCTCGAAAGCATTATGGTCAGACGTCGTCTCCCTTCATTTACTCTTCCAAAGAGCTCTCGGAGCTTCTCCTTCATCCGTGCTGTTTAATGCTGCTGCTATCGCTGCTGCTGCTGCTGCTTTCGCCAATCGATTGCAGTCTGGCCCACGCTTGTCGGCTCGACCCTTTTCTCACATAATGACCATCATTTCACCGTCTCCACTTGGCTTTTCCCGCCTCGCTTTGTCTGATCGTCGTCCTCGCTACAAAACAAGTGCTTTTTTTTTTTTTTTCTTTTTGTTGTCGTCGTCCGTGGAATGAGGCTTTTTTTTGCATGTGCGTATGATGTGAGCTAACTCGGTGCCTAATGTTCACGTTTTGAGCAGACGTAGGAACCCACTTGCACTCTCTAAGCTCCCACCTTTGGTGTGCCTCACTTCCAACGGTGCTTTTTATTTCTCTCGTCTGTCTGTCTGTGTTTCTTTATCTGTTCAATTGTTTGTCTTTTTTTTCTTTTTTTTTCTTTTCTTTTGTAAGGTGCTGTAAATAACTTGAATATGTTATGCACACATATCCTACCCAATGGGTAGAAACCACAAAAGATATTGTTAATAGTGTAATATAATGTATAGATGGTATAAAAATTTAACACCGTGGTATCAGGTTTGTAAATGCCTACAGTCAAAATGTGCTTTTTGTCTTTTTTTTGTAAACAATGGAGGTTTGCAAACAATACTTAAATATGAATTACAGAATGATTACAAAGTACTACTTATTTTTCTTATGGATAATAATAACAATATTAACAGTATGAATGGCAGTCGTTCTAGGACAAGAGAGTTGCTTGAAATAGAATATAATTTTTTTTTTATCCTACCCCAAATAACACAACCTTGCGGTTTAACGGTAAACTTGTGGTTTACCGTCACGTTTTCACCCGCAAACCCGACGGAGGCTTTGAACCAGCTAGCAAAACTGCTTTTCATTACGTTTACAAAATGGATTTGGGTCCATCCAGTCGTTCGGCAGCCAGAGGAAGCTCTTAAGTAGACCGTGTTCGGGAGAAGTGGCAGCGGCGAGGACGCCTGACGACAGAGGTGTCTGAGCTGAACCCCTAAACTTCTACAGCTTCTTTTCACTTCACCATTACGAGACAAGAAAAGCTTGTAATCGAATGTAATCTAATTGAACGAGTCATTCCTACATTCCCACGGTTGAAGCGGTGATTTAGGTCATGGACGTGCTTCACCTTGCACACAGACAGGATGAAGGCAAGTGTCGCAAAGAAGCAGCTTACCAAACGTACAAATCAGGGCGGCGGAAGCTTCGCTGTCTCCTTCTGGGAATGTCGGGATGTCTGTATTGCATAAAAACCATCGATCACTGTCCAGACTTTTTAGAAAGTGCATCCATTCTCTATTATTTGAGGTACTTTGTAACCACGTTAATAGCCAGTCTTAAATTTCCATGCAACGCTGATGCTTCCAGCCTTTTAATAATCTACCCAGACAGCAACTACACTTCTACCATTCTTATTTCTTTCTTATTTATTTCACACATTCTGTGTAACGTGGTATGTCGGAACAAAATGGGGATTTATTTTATTTTATGATTTTTTTTAAATGACACTTCTGCTGGGTGTCCGCTGTAACTGTTGAGCGCGTAGACATCAATGGAACCGAAGATGATGTACATAGCAACACCTTTTCATGTCTCCAGTGCTCCATGGCAGGTAGCCTTGCCTGGTTTGTGGTGTGATGTAAATCTGCAGAAGGCTGTACCAGCCTCAAGAGCGCCGCCTGAAAACAGTTCTCCTCGAAGCATCAGATGCTCGTGCACCCCGCCGCTAACCGTAGCTTTTCAGCATTACTGGTCAATACCGGACTGCTTCCGTCATGGACTTTTGTATCATTTTAGTTTTTAATTTACAGAAATTGTACCCCGGCATCGTGCGTGTGTGCGTGCGTGAGTGTGTGTGTGTATGCATAAGCGTGTATTTGTATTTCTGCGTACACCTACATGCGTATGTTTATATACACGTTAAATCTGTGTAATTTGCCTCTTTTTATTTAAGCAATTGTGATGTACTAGGTTCTAGGCCTAAGGTCTGTTATTGCAATACTTTTTCAGAAAAAAAAAAAAAGTTCAAAATAGTCAAAAAACGTTGCTCTAAATGCTGTTGTAGTCAAAGATTTTATGCTTGTACACTGCTGTGGTCAAACTACAGCGAAACCATTAAAATGTAAAAAAAAAATACTGCTGTGTCCTGTATCCTTTCCTTGCTGAGACAGTGGAATGAGTGTACACGTTCAGATGGCTTTGTTCGGGTCACGTGCCGGACCTGTGAAGTAAACTCTGATGAGGAGGAGGAAGACGAGGAGGATGAAGAATAGAAGTGGTTTATTATTGGTTAGCTTTATTTCTTTCCCCCACAACAATTCATGTGCTCCAGCATCAAACAGCGAACATCTTGATTAGTTAATATACAGAGTAATCTCCATAAACACAAAGTGAAAAAGACACGCTTATGGCTTTAGAGGATTCCTTCAGCCTAGATCTACATACCTCTACTACAAACAGGAGCTAATCATTAAATATCATGATTTGTTCTTCAAGCAGAAATGCAACCATTGCACCAAATTCCTAAACATGGTTGAAGAATGATTATTGCTTTTTCACGCTTAAAACGTCAGTTGTGCGTCATTAAAACTACATTCCGCAGACCCGGGCAGTATGGTTTTGCTGCTAAACCCTTTTGCAAACGGTACGAGTCGAGTCATATAAAGGGCATCCGTCCTGCTCTGTTGGTTTGGAAGCGTTTGATTATTTTCAACCCATCGTGCACGCGCCCCATGTTGCGTTATGAACGGGTAAGATGTAAACAAAGTGCTTGTGGACGAAGAGATGTAGGCTGTGGCTTCACCAAGCGAGCTGGATTAAAATACGGTGTAAACAAGTGCGTCTGCACACCAGCCGAGGCGTTTCCTAACGAGGCAGAAGTTGCCCCGTGTGTCAAAGCGGCATGTACAGAAGACAGGAAAAGTGCTGGAGGACGTGAAGAATTTGGCTGCTTTCACTGCACAAGGATCACGTGCGAGACGGTTACACTGAAACGTCTGAAGTTTACACCATCTCCCAACTATTCCTCGTCAGCTCGCTGTTCTGAAGTGAGAAAGCGTCCGGTTTTGCTTTTGTACTGTTCTAGTCTGGTTCAAGGTGCATCCCAAACCCGGTGTGTTTTCTGATAAACAGTGGTCAGATCAAACAAATGATATTTGCAGATCAACTTGAAGATCAACTTGCTTCTGGTAGTGGTTACTGTCGGTTTGTGCCAATGAGCTGTACTGTCAGAAAAAGGTCCTAAACTACTATCTTATTTTTATTTTTTAGCTTTAGTATATACGTTTTACCTGGGAGATGTATGTTATATACCTGTAATTAGCTTTTAGAATAAAGACACAGTACTGTACAGTCTTAGGCACATAAAAATGTTTGTATGTCTGTAAGGAAAGCAACACGTCACATAATAGAGCACTTTTCAGACAAAAAACATAATGAAGACAGGTGGGTTTTGCATGCAAAAAAAAATGCAAGTGCGACAGTCAAAGTCTCCAGAAGAGCTGTGGCAGATTCTCCAAGACGCTCAGTAAAACTTACAGCTAATTTCCTTATAA
>JAOVVG010000047.1:22530014-22542219 GCA_028566375.1 Leptodoras nelsoni | reverse complement strand
TAGTATACAGGGGGTAGTACACAGGAGGTGGTATACAGGGAGTAGTATACAGGGGTTATTGCCTAAGGGGTTATTACATAAGATGGCTAACAGCTTGTTGAGAGTCCTTTGTTCTGCCACAAGAGTTTAACATGCTTCTCAGTTTTACCAGTGTAGTATACAGGGGGTAGTATACAGGGGGTAGTACACAGAGGTTAGTATACAGGGGTTAGTATACAGGGGTTAGTACACAGGGGGTAGTATACAGGAGGTAGTATACAGGAGGTGGTATACAGGGGTTAGTATACAGCGGTTAGTACACAGCGGGTAGTACACAGGGGTTAGTATACAGCAGGTAGTACACAGGGGGTAGTACACAGGGGTTAGTATACAGGGGGTAGTACACAGGAGGTGGTATACAGGGAGTAGTATACAGGGGTTATTGCCTAAGGGGTTATTACCTAAGATGGCTAACAGCTTGTTGAGAGTCCTTTGTTCTGCCACAAGAGTTTAACTTAACTCCTACAACAGAGCTCACAATGCGTAAACCCACACAGACACTGATCAGAGTTTCAGGTAATGTTCACATCAAACAGAATGGGGACGGTGTGATTTCTGTGACTTCAGCCAAAAACAGGAATCTGAGGCCAGCTGAAGGAGGACCTGCCCAGCACACAAGTGCCTTCTCAGGGCCCTGTGGCCACCAGAGGGCCACCAAGAGAGCTTCAATGTGTTTTGTGTGATATATTTTGTAAGTGAATCATACAAAATGCAATATTAGGTTAATGGGCTGGCTAGCTAATACTACTGGTTTAATCAAGTCCCACTGCCTGTGTCAGCGCTGGTGTCTTACTCATGCACCTGTACACTGTAACAGACATTAACTGCTTTTTGATGGAAAACAGTGTTTCACTAAGGTCAGGTTACAGTCCTCTCCTCTGCGTTGATGGAAAGAGCATCCGAAAAGGACATATGCTTCTGGAGCGATTAAAATGGTCATCTTGTTTACAGTAAATGCATTGTCTACTGGTTTATTGTGTTACTTTTCAGTATACCAGGTTCAGTATGCTGTATCACTATAAATATTAAAGTACAAATGAGCTCCTGAACACTCTTGTGAGTTTGTTAAGTTTTAAGACAGGAGGGTAAAATAGGCCAGGCTGACACTGGTGATATAAGCAACAAAGCTACATCGAATCAAATTGATAATGGGTGTCTTAGATCTGCGGTAGGTGATCACACATTGGCAATGATCAATAGTATTGGTAGTGCTGATCAAAGTCTTGCTTAGGGCCCCATAAGGGCTTGAGCAGGCCCTGAGCTAAAGACCAGTTGATTTGTTTTCCTCAACTCTCTAGTTTCACTGAGGCTCTGCCCATGATAGCCTCAGATTCCTGTTTTTGTTTTTTGTTGCATCATTTTGCATAAACTCTTGGGATTGTTGTGTGTGAACATTCCAGGAGATCAGCAGTTTCTGAAATAAACCAAGTGACTGTGTGGACAAAACAGGGCATAGAGTAGTGGTGGGGACATGTTTCTGAGAGACAGTTGCCTGTGTCAATTAATAGGATTGAAGAGCAGGTATTAACTTTGATTGCCTGTTCGTGCAAGACAAATAAAACCATTCTTTTAACCATTATGTTTTCAATATTATTTCTTAGTATCTGTACATAAGGAGGACATTTTCCCTGCTCCTTCAACTCAACAAGAACTGCTTATTAGCTGATTAGTTGAATTGGGTGTGTTAGGACCAGGGGAAACACTAACATGTGCAGGATTGGGGGTTCCTCCAGATGAAACCTGGGAAGCTGTGCACTTCTGGAAGAAATCTGCATACATTACGTATGCATCATTTGGGCCTGTACAGTTATTCTCTATAAAACACCCACAGCCTGGACACGCAATTCACCGTACACTCAACATATTCTATTAAGCTTATTTGGCTATTAAGCTCAAATTCTTATTTAAGATTTTAGTAAATCAGAGTGTGCAAAACAAGAATGAGGCCTCAATCTTACACTGCAACTTCTATTATTCTAGGTGTGATATGTTTCCTGTGATTCCCAAAAGCTGCATTCACTGTCCTGTTTCATAATATTGCTTTTGAATATTTTGTTAAATATTATAGAATTATTATACATGTTATATTATTTAGTAGCTTACTGTTAAACTAATAGGAAAAGTGTACAGGGTGTCCCGAAAGTCAGCATACATAGAGAAAATGGGAAATTGTTGCAAAATGTACTTTTATTTACAAAATATTCATTACAAACTTTTACAAAATATTAACAAAGTATTCTCTACACGTACAATATAAATATATTTATAATATATAAAATATAATATAATATTGTGTAGATAACATTGTGTAGAGTGATGCATTTTTGATGTTCTTCATGTCAACTCAGTAGTATTTGTATCTTAAAAAAAATACTAATGAATGAGAAATGTTTAGGAATGTAAGAGCAAAGCCCAGTGTGATATGTGAGGTGGAGGAGGAGGAGGAGGAGGAGCATCTTAAAGAGAGAGAGAGAGAGAGAGAGAGAGAGAGAGAGAGAGAGAGAGAATACACACTCTGGACTCAGCACTGCTCACTTCTCCTGACACACAGACGGCTGAAGATGCTGAATGTGTCATTTGTGGCGATCTTATAGCTAATGACTGCAAGGTGAGACTTCATGTTCTTTGTTTTATTTCCTGCTCAACAAAAGCTATGACAGTGTTTCAATAGCTTGAAACTATATTGTTATTGAGCTAAAAATGTAGATTTTCATTTAAACTGAGGTGCATTTACGGCATGAGGTTAAAAGACGTGCCGATACACAGCGCAATGATCAATAGATCCCATTGTAAATGCCGGTAATTGCCATGTCTTCCAATTTAGAGGAGGAGAAAAGACTATTTCAGTGATGTCTGCTTGTAATCCAAAACAAACCATGAAGGATCAGTCTCTCAGCAGGCAGAGAATTACTATGTCTCCATACTAGGATCCAGAATGAGTCACAGGTGCTCAGTGTGGCGGAAAGATGAAGAGCTGAAACATAATGGACTAACTTAGGATGACATTTTTCCTTGCAGTGCCCTGAGCTTATGGCTTCACTTGGACTTCATCATGTAAAGGGGACCTGCTGCGTGATTTGTAAGTTCCATTGCTTCACTCCACACACTGTATTGCCAATCACTAAGGTTAAAACTGACATATGATAACTTGGCATAATCTTAAGATTTTACGCTTTACCTTTTTACACTCTTCTCATTTAAGAATTGTGACATTACAGGGGCAGGGTCGCGCGAAGAAACCATTTTCCACATCATTTGCTCTTTGGTAACTTTATTTAGTAACCTCAGAACAATACTCAGAACAGGAACTGTCTATCCCCAGAACCTGATTGGCCCACTCCAGGAGCCTGGAGCCCAATCCACAGAAAGTTTTCTCAATCACACAGGAAACTAGAGAAAGCAGGAAGCTGTCACACTTTACCAGTGCACACTGTGTACCCCAGCCTGTGTGATTTAAGTCTGTCTGATTTAGCCTTGACTTGTCTGTCACAATATGCCACATATGTGTGCAGGAAGAAGTAACCTGCTATTTCTTGATGCTTTTTCTCTAAACAAAACCAACTGAATAGCAAGGAACACACCAAATTTGTTTCAAGAATTGTAAAATTAAGTTTTACCTCAACAGCTCCGTATGAAACAGTGCCACTAAGTGAGTCTGAACAATTTGAAGTTTGAAATGAGTAGTTTGTGTAAAATGGTGACTATTTCTGGTCCAGGAAACATTAAAACATATATACACCATCCACTTTATTAGGAACACCACATTCATGCAATTATCTCATCATCCAATCAAGTGGCAGCAGCAGAAAGATCTCTGCCGTCAACAAGGTGTTTCAGCCAGCAGACCCTCTGCACACAGGATGAGCACCTCAGATTCCTGTTCTGGACTGTCAGGAGTGGAACCTGATGTAGCTGTTGTAGCCCATCCAGGTTTGATGTTTTTGTGCATGTTGAGATGCTTTTCTGTTCACCACAGCTGTAAAGAGTGCTTATTAATTAGAGTTAATGTGTTGTTTCTGGCAGCTCAAAACAATCTGGCAATTTTCCACTGTCCTCTCTTATTAACAAGGCACTCCTCACCCATTCTATGTAAACTGTAGAGACTGTTGTGTGTGAAAATCCCATTAGATTAGCAATTTCTGGAATACTCAAATAAGCCTGTCTGATACCTACATCCATGGCAATCAAAGTTTCCCTGTTCTGAGGTTTGATGCGAGCATTCACATACCACCTGCATCTGCATGAATTCTTTGCATTTGTGCTGCTGCCACATGATTGTTTTGATAACTGCATGAACATGCAGGTGTACCGGTGTTATAAACTAGGCCTAATAAAGTGGATGCTGAGTGTATCGTTGCTGTCCTTGAATAGTTCATGGATATAAAATTAGTTCTCACTCACAATAACTCTGTACAGCCAGTAACCCATGCACAGGATCAAACCAGGAGACCCTGGAGCTGTGAGGCAGCAATGATAACAGCTGTGCTATTGCCAGTGCCATTGCGCTACCCTAAAATGATTTCTACCAATAAAAAAAATTATATGTCCAATGGAGCATATGCGATTATATTTTTTTTACACCACCAGTACTGCAGATGTTATCAACAATTCCTCATGTCTTCACTTTTTTGATAGCGTGTCTTTCTTCCTTTCTTTCTTTCTTTCTTTCTTTCTTTCTTTCTTTCTTTCTTTCTTTCTCCACACAGGTATGCAAGAATCCGGCATGATGAGTCCATTCACTGACAGCTACTCATTTTAAAGCTCTTCTTTTCAGCAGTGAAAGAACCTTTGCCACAAGATGAACACATCCCAGTGTCCTTCACTTATTCCAAGCTCCTCCTTCTCACCCATCAACCACAGTGAGCAATCCAACAAGTCTGAATCAAGAGTGGGAGGAAATTGTGAGCAGGTCCACATCGCTCCTGAGTTTTTCCTCACACTGGGCTTGCTGAGTCTGTTGGAGAACATCCTCGTTATTCTTGCCGTCATCAAGAACAAGAACCTTCACTCTCCCATGTACTTTTTCATCTGCAGCCTGGCTTTGGCAGATATGTTAGTAAGTGTTTCCAATGCATGGGAGACTATAGTAATCCATCTTCTGGCTAACAGGAGGTTAGTTGTAGAAGATCACTCCATCCGTCACATTGATAATGTCTTCGACTCTCTCATCTGCATTTCTGTGGTGGCCTCCATGTGCAGTCTGTTAGCCATTGCCGTTGACCGCTACGTCTCTATATTTTATGCGCTCCGCTACCACAGCATCATGACAGGGAAGCGAGCATGCATGATCATTGGCAGCATTTGGAGCTTCTGCACTGGCTGTGGTATTGTCTTTATTATTTACTCTGACACAACACCAGTGGTGCTTTGTCTGGTGGCTATGTTCTTGGCCATGCTGCTCTTAATGGCATCTCTCTACAGCCACATGTTCCTGCTGGCTCGCTCCCATGTGAGGCGCATGGCAACACTGCCCGGTTCCAATGCCTCCATCCAGCAGCGGGCTAGCTTGAAAGGAGCCCTCACTCTTACCATCCTCCTGGGCATCTTCATCGTGTGTTGGATGCCGTTCTTTCTCCACCTCATCCTTATGATCTCCTGTCCAAAGAACCTGTACTGCGTCTGCTTCATGTCCCACTTCAACATGTACCTGATTCTCATCATGTGCAACTCTGTGATCGATCCTCTGATCTACGCACTGAGGAGCCAGGAGATGAGGAAGACTTTCAAGGAAATCATCTGCTGCTACAACCTGCGCAGCATCTGTAGCTTCTCCCGTAAATACTGAAGAGAACCCTCTGAATTATGTATCACTCAATAAGGTTAAAAACTGGGGTGGGTTTCCAGTCAGCGATTAATCTTAGAGATTTACAAAGAACTTTAAGAATAGCGTAACTTTGAGAACACCAGTTTTGTGAGTGTTTTCCAAAAGGCTTCTTAGTTTCCAAAATTATGAAAGAGATTTAAGAACTTCTTTGTTGACTCTGCATCTGCATCTGCGCTGGAAATGCGCCTCCAGTGGAACACTGGACCACTGATTTACAGACATTTTCTCACTATTATACCACAAAAGTATCATTAGGAAAATAATCATTATAAAAACTAGTTAGTTGAAATCAAGCAGGTTCATGTAAACGGTGAGCTGCATTAAGACGAACTGCCTGGCCTCGTGGATTACCTCGTCACTTTAAACTGATTTAGAAACAATATATGTATATATGTTCATCACACAAGCACCTTAAATGATTAATCATTCAATTTGACCAGTTAATTGATAACAAGCTTAGTAAGCCAATTTGTTGCCATTTCTTTGCAAAGAATACATGTATTCATTTACTACTACTGCACTGAAAAAAGCATTTCATTTATTTCATTTAAATGTGAACATCAACAAATAATCTCATGTAGTTCAATCAGGTTAAATTGTTTGCTTCACGTGAATGAAATGATTTAAACCCTGGAATAAAATTAAATATTAGATACATTTATGCTCAGACTAGAGCTTAGGACTTTCATAGTAAGAGGTTTTTAACGCGACCCTCTACACCATGCCGAAGTTAATTTCATACTAGGAACATACTATACATAATTCAAACTAGTGTATGGGGTTTTGGTTGACATAGGATGTAATGCAAGCAATGCAATTATTATAATACCAATATTAATTTTCATGAATTTGTGTTTGTAAAAGCGCCGTTGCCGTGTACAGAACCGGCGCATCAGTGAAATTTTTTTTTTCATCTATCATTTTTCAGGTAGACCTGAATGTGAACTTCAAGTTAAGAAGCATTTAGTTAGTTATGAATGGGTCATTTTGTGTAACATATTTTTAACATATAATTTTTTGTAAATAGTAATGTTTGGAAATGTAACATGGGTGATACAGTGGCTCAGTGGGTAGCACCGTTACCTCACAGCAAGAAGGTCCCGGGTTCGATCCCCAGATGGGGCGGCCTGGGTCCCTTCTTTGTGGAGTCTGCATGTCCTCCCCGTGTTTGTGTGGGTTTACTCCGGGTTCACCAGTTTCCTCCCACAGTCCAAAGACATGCATTTTAGATGGATTGGTGTCTCTAAAGTGTCTCTAGTGTGTGTGTGTGTGTGTGTGTGTGTGTGTGCACCATACGATGGACTGGTGTTCTGTCTCTCCGAAAAGAAATAAGCGGTCAAGAAAATGAATGAATATTACATTTTTAGGTTGACTCGATAATACAAAAAAAAAACCAACCCATCAGTAACAAAGGTTGTACCTAGAAACAATAAGGTGCCTAAGACTTTTGCACAGTAATGTATATTAGTATAACTCTATACACACTAAACAGCCATAACTTTAAAACCACTGACAATTGAAGGGGTGAATATCATTGATTATAGTCGTACAATGGTACCTGTCAATGACTGGGATGTATTAGGCAGCAAGTAAACAGTCAGTTCTCAGAGTTAATGTGTTAGAAACAGGTAAATGGGCATGTGTAAGGATCTGAGTCACTTTTACAAAAGCCAAATTGTGATTTCTGGACAAATGTGTCAGAGCATTTCCAAAACAGTAGGTGTTCTTGTGGGGTGTGCAGTGCTTACCTACCAAAAGTGGTCCAAGGAAGGACAACCGGTGAACCTGTGACAAGATCAAGGCTCACTGATGCGTGTGAGGAGTGAAGGCTAGCCTGTCTGGTCTGATCTCCCTGAAGATCTACTGTAGCACAAATTGCTGAAAAGGTTCATGTTACCTATGATAGAAGTACATCAGAACTACATGGAAGCACCTCATTTTCTCTTGTATTGTATTGATTTCTTGAGTGCTTGTACTAATTCATATTTTCTAATGTATTTGTATTGTACGTTTGCAGTTAGGTTTGAAATTGCCTTTTTTTGTTACAGACTTTTTGTTACAGTATTGATTGTACACTTGAGCGCAGATACCGATGCATTTGTCTTTCGGGTTGTGAATCTTTGCAGATGTGCTAGGTGCTTTGTACCGCTACACCTTTAACAGTTTCTGCCTCTTGGCACACAAACACAAAACCCTTAAGTCTTTAACAGTTTTTTCCTATATGCTGTGTAGATGTATCATCTAAATTTGAACAGACATGACAGTAAGAAAACTTCTTAATACCAATTATTGTAATCTATCTGCTCTTACGTACACCTGAGGTTTATCAAAGCAGTTTTGTATTATGACTGCTAACCTCTAACTTCTTTTTTTTTATTAAGTCAGAATTAGTGAACATTTGTGAGATGTTAGATAGATGTTGTTAATCAGCTTTGTTGAAAGGGATACAAATTTACCAGGTACCAAGTATGAAGATCTTTTTCTTTTATGACTCTTTCTTATACTTTTACTTTCATACTTTTAGTAGACTTTATTAGTAGAGTTTATCTTTCCTACATTGATAACACCTTTCCTTTTTACCAGCAATGTTACATAACTCTAATTCTGTAGTTCTGTGATGTAGTGATGTATATGCAGCGATACTGTGTGTTACTGTATAGTGTGATGTACGGTGTATGTACAGTACATGGTGCTGATGTTTAACTGTGGACAAATATGTTACATTTGTGATTTAAATGTCAGGTCTGGATTAAGGACAGGGTCAACCGGGATTTAACGGAATTCACGAAACATGCATAAAAGGTTTTTTGATACCATTTCTTTATTATGATAGTTCTGTATGTATGTTAGATAACATATTGTCATTTTTAGATGTTGTGTTGTAACTTTTTGCCCTATCACATTAATGAAAATACATAATGTTAAATACCACAGAGCCAAAGATTCATCCAAAGTGTAATATAAACATAAGAATATTCTTTAAAGAGAGAGAGAGAGAGAGAGAGAGAGAGAGAGAGAATTTACTTTACTTAATCTCAATTAATGTCACTCAGTAAAACATAATGATTAGTTAAGACATTTTTTAATTATAAAACTTTTCATTACTTCTCATTTTCATGTTTAATGATGTAATTATGTAAATGCCTTTCATTTTTAATACAGATTATTCAATAGATATAATCTCTGTGCTATACAAACAAAATGACGTAATGATACACTTCAGCACCATTAATGTTTTGTGCTTATATTTTCCCACTTATGAAAATGTTTATTGAAAATGAAGAATATATGAATATGTGACCATGAGAATTTGAATAAATGTTTTAACCAGTGTTCTATGAAGAGATTTCCTGAGTTAAGAATTTATCCCTGATACCTAAGGAACACTTTAGGTCTTCATCATGCACATGATATTCCAAATTCACATGTGCCATGGAAACAATTCCGAGCTTCTGTTAAGCAGAAGAACATTTTCCGGAAGGTGTTTCGTAGCTCAGCGCTGCGGAAGGCATAAATGGCAGGATCGATAACTGCGTGACTCATCAGCAGCACCACATGCAGCTGGAAGAGAGACCGATAACACTCACAGTATGGGTTTTCAGGACATATCATAATAATCAGGAGGTGGAGGAAGAAGGGAGCCCAGCAGACCACAATCACACCAAAGAGGATGGTAAGTGTGAGTGCCCCCCTTAGGCCACTCTTTCTCTGGTGGCCAGCTGATCCGGGCATGGATGCGATCCTGCTTGCATGATACCGTGCCAGCAAGAACATATGCACGTAGAGCAGGAGGGTGAGGAACAGAGCTGTGAAGAAGAGCACAATGAAGAAGATCTTTACCACTGCAGCCTCAAAGAAGGCGACCATGAGAACCCCGCTGAAGCAACACAGGGCCCAGATTGTGATCAGGATGGATGCCGTGCGCCGCATAGTCATGAGTGTGTGGTAACGTAATGCGTGAAATATGGTAATGTAACGATCCACGGCGATTGCAAGGAAGCTAAAGATGGATCCTTGAAATGACATGCAGAGCAGAGTGTCCATTACACTGTCTATCCTGAGCTCAGATGTTCCCCGAGAGTTCAGATGGCCAGCATCTTTAAACACCAGCATGATGTTCTCCCAGGTTTTGGAGAGGCTGGAGATGGTGTTAAAAGCCGCCAGGCTGCAGATGAAGCAGTACATGGGAGAGTGCAGATTTTTATTGCGAATCACTGCCACCACAACCAGAAAGTTTTCACTCAGGCTCACAACGCCAATCATGAGGAAGATCTCAATGGGAATCTGCACCTCATGGCAGTCTGTGGGCTCTTTGGTCAGAGCACTAGTGTTGTTAGTCATGATGGCTGAGTTAAAAGTCAAGGGGTCAGCTCGTGAAGATTATCCTTCTTCTGATTAGTATCCTCAATACTCTGAAAAAAGTCATAACTTCTTGTTATATTTTTTGCAATCTATTACACTGATTTATTATACTTATACATATGAGAGGACACCGCTTAACTGAACCACCTCTTTTTGGTTTTTATTAAAAATTTTAACTCGTTTGTGAATTCATCCTATTTACAATTTTATTTAATTATAATAGTTACAAATTTCAACAACTGTCAAGCATAACATATTAAGCTGGTACGAGCTTCGCTGCTTCCAGCTACGTTTAAAACCCAGTCAGGTGGAATGATTACAAGACGAATACAAGAAGAGGAACCTGCAGTAATTTGCAGTAATACAGTCAATTTTGTTGTCTGTTTTTATGGTTTTAGGTTATTTAATTTAGTTTCCAGTCATTTATCACTGTACACCTGGTGGTAGATCTCTGCTGTAGACTTTCTGCAGTGCTGCCGGAAGGACAGGCATATTTGTTGTTGTTATAAATAGAATCCATCATGTGCTCAAGAATAGGAAACTAAAGAATAGCTTACAAATGGCTTGTTCAGCTAGCCTAATTTAAGATGAGAGTGAGTTGATGAAAAGACCACATTCAGATTAGAAAGAAAGGAGCAAAGCAATGAAGAAATTGTTTTTGAGAGAGCGTGACATTAATTACAGTGCAGTAATGCACTGTGTATGGATGCTTTAGTTTTAGCAACCTAACCTGCCTTTGCATTGCATTTAGCATGCCTTTTTGTTGATTTCCTGAAAATCCCCAAAACATAAAAGACTAGAACTTCATAGACTTTCATGCTGTTTATAAGAGCTGATCATCAAAACAGACACGACATTACTTTTATACTGTATAATAATATGATTCATTAAAAACCCAATTTTATCGGAGAAAATTTTACCGATGTGAAATTTTAAATGATTAATGATTATCTTATCTTATCTTATCTTATAAGTAAATCTTATGTGTAAATCTTATGTGCCACACAGTTCAGTAGTGCCATTTGACTACAGCAGTTGGACTGCTGAAAAAAATCAATTAGTTTAGACAAAGACGTTGGATAATTGAAGCTTTTCATGATGTGGGAGAAAATTATTAATGATTTTCAAGCTTCCTTATTGATCTAGTGCACCAATCTATATGAGAATCTATATGTCAGTTGTTGTTATCCTCCTCAATATACCTTTATTAGTACAAGCTAGTCAGGCAAGAAGTATGACATTCTTAAAACACATATACACTACATCGGTAAATCCTGTCTATTTAAATCATTTTAATGACATTAAAGAAAACATTAGCACCATCAGGTAAACAGTGAACATTGATACTGCGACACTAATGAAAAATAACAGCTTGTTAAAATGTGACTGAAAAAATTGTCAATGTATTAAGGCTTACCTTTTTTTTCTGAAAACAATCTTAGTATGATTGCTACTACAGAAATGAGTTCTTCCTATTGTATGAGCTCTATTGCAAGCAATATCACAGCGTCTGTCTGTGCAACTGCACAATTCTGCTGCATACTTTCTTTGTGAGAAGGCAGGAAGGACATATTCAGTGTTTATTTGCCCTTGAGTTACTGAAGCTCTGTACATTTTTTCTGTCTGTTTCTTTAACCTCGAATGATGGACACCACAAGGCCATTTATCCAGCAAACAATTGAGCTAATAAAAACATAAGTCTCATTCTTTGTTAATACATTCTAATCCTATTCCCTCTTTGATCGGACTCCTCAGATCACTGTTAACTATCCCCTACACCCATTACTTCAGGACAACTATTGCCCACATTGCACACACTGGACTAACTGTATACTGCGTCACAGGACATTATAAATATTGTAACGTATTTAACCATGCAACATGTTTATTCCTGCCATAATTACACTATGCTACCACTTGCACTCTATCTATCTATCTATCTATCTATCTATCTATCTATCTATCTATCTATCTATCTAT
>JAOVVG010000047.1:22402863-22413272 GCA_028566375.1 Leptodoras nelsoni | reverse complement strand
TATATATATACAAAACATATGCTGAAAAAACTTTTTCGAAATTTGATTGACCCAGCACACGTATGCACATAGGGACAGTGTTTTGCGTCCTACCAGGAAAAACACAGTGGTTGAATATTTGCACAGCAGGAAGAAAGCCTGACTAAGCCGGTTATACTTTATCCCACCATGTTATTTGCATTTTGTAACAACACTTGCTCAGTGTTGCAAATGTAATCCTTTGTTTCCCTGTTATAACCCGATTATGAGTAAATTTAAGGGGAAATTACTGGTAACTGGTATTTAGTCTGTGCCCGTGTGGTGCAGCGCTGTGAGAGCTGCATGTGTGAGAAAGAAGCAAGAGGACAGAGTGAAAATCTAGCAGAGCAAAATCTGCAGGAGACAAATGAAAGAAAAATTAAGTATGAGCATCAGTCTTACCAGCTCCTGATTTACACTAACAAGGGCTTACATTCAAACTGTACTAGAGGGCAGTGTTGACAGTGGACAAGAAGTGGGACAGGGACATAGACAGATGGACAGAGATGGGGCTCTCAATTAGTAACACTATGTTATTATACTGCATCGGAACACCTTATTGAACTGAACAATACTGTTGTAATGGAAGACAATTTATTATAAACGTGCTTAGATTGCTGAGTCACAATGTGGAACATGAAAACAAATGCAAGTGGAGTGAAGAACAGCAGTGGGATAGGGATGAGAGAAAACTCTTAAATGTCTAAGAAAATAAGTAGCACAACAAAAGTGCTTAAATACTGGCTGAGAGCATTTAAAGCAAGTTAATGAAACACCTAGGGATTAAAACTGGAAGGAGACTTTGCTGTTCGGTATTCCCGTGTCCCATCATACTGCCTACTCATGAGGCGTCAGCAACAACAGTGTTACTCTGAGCATATGAATGCCATTTGCCGACTGGCTACGTCAGAGTCGTTCAGTGGAAACATACAGCACGCAGATCTGCAAGACTAATGCAAATAGCAGAGCCAGTGAGCAACCTGTCAACATCAGGAGACCTGGAGCTCTGCATTATCCCAAAATACCTGATAAAATGTGCTTGAATAAGTGTCTGACTAAAATTCTATCTAAATAAGAATGTATGTAAGACAGGGTATCAATGTATATAGGGGGGGGCCCTCTCTTGTCCTCTTTCTGTCTCATGTCCCTCTCAGTCTTCCTGTCCACCCACCCTGGGGTCTGATTACTGCAGGCAGGCGGCGGGAATGGCAGGAATGCAGAGTGACGTCAATGCTGACATTCCCTAAGCTCCTTCTCACATGCAACAGCTGAGAATGGAGGCAGAAAAGCACTGGAAGAAAGAAAGAACAAAAAAGAAGAAAAGAAAAGAGAAAAGTAAAGAAAAGAAAAGAAAAGAGAAAAGTAAAGAAAAGAAAAGAAAAGAAAAGAAAAGAAAGTGTAGGAGCAATACAACCTCCTTTACTTTACTACTTCTCCTTCACTTGTGCTAACTGAAAGTTCTATCCTGATCCTCTAAACACCCGGATCCCTGTGCTGTTGTGACAGTCGCTACATAACAACCTGACCAGTGAACTGTGATCTCTAGTCACATTTGCTCTTTGATGAGCAGACGCTTCAAACTCCAGCTGTCCGTGTGTGTCAAGGCTACATGAGAGGAGCTCTTGGCCAGCCCTGCTGGACTTGCTAGATGCCAGGGACAAGTGAGATATAGGGAACAGCTGAGAAGGAACAGGATAGGAAAGTAGAAATGTGTGTGGGGTAAGGGGGGGGATGGGGGTCTAGTTGTCAGTCCACACCATTCATGTCATTCAGATTTGTCATTTAGTTCACCCTGCCCCTTCCCGTGATCCCCTGGGGCTTACTGTTTACAAGCTAGGGGAGCACTGTGACCCTCAGCTGCTGATTACTAACAGGTGTGTGTTTGTATGTGCACAACTGTGGGGAGAGGCAGACAGAGACAGCATGTAAGATTGACCTCTGCTCAAAAGCTCTTACTTTAAGAGCATCTCTATCATAATGCACAGACGCCTGCCTTCTGCCATCTCGACCGAGAGGACCGAACACATGCAGAAAGGATTGACAACGAACAACACTCACCCACTGGGCTTGGGCATGCCCCGTTTGAGTTATTCAAGTCACCTCCTAGAAGAGCACCTGAGAAAGAGATATGAGTCAGATATGAGTGCTTAAGAGGACTGAAGTACTAGCATGTGTTAAGAGCCACTTTTAAGACACTGTTAAATATGTACAGCTTGACCCCAGGACCAGTTTGAGATCAAATACTCTTCAAAGGTGTATATAAAGGAGTTAACTTAAGCACTCATAGTGAGGAGTTAATACCAAAATTGTCCACAGTGGTAATCAGATTGCAGGCCTAACTACAGATTATGCATTACTCTCAGAATTGTGCCGGCGAGTGTGATGCAGTGTGTGTAAATAAAGCAGACACCACAAATGCAATTCAAGGGTAATATTAAATTTATAGACATGACATTATGAATGAATTATTTATATGAATAGAGGCCACTTATTATTATTATATACCACAACAATACTTATTCAGAGGACTGGCATGCTAATTCTGAACTGCAAAACAGCAAAATGAAAGCACTCGCAAACCATTTCACGACCTCACTTCTGTGTCTCATTGGCAGATGAAGTTGTGAATCCAATTCTAGATCACTAGCCAAAAACAGGATGTGCTGTGTAAAGTGCTATTTTATAGGCGGGCAGTCTATAAATGTTTATGTAACCTATAATGTTCATTTCAGAATTTGTGTACTTTGCATTAGCTAGAATATTACTTCTCATATTAGTCTAATTATATTTAAAACTGTCTCTTGTTTTTATGCTGCTTTGTGTTGTTCTAGGTTTTTGTTTGCTGTATAGGAGTGACGGTCCTTGCCTTGATACCAAAAGAACTAGAACATCATAATTTCCTCGTACCTTTATACTTGTGTGGGTGTCAAATGTCTTAATCCCAGTGTACCCAACTTAATAATGAAGACTGCCCAACCCCCTCCATTCCCATCCTCTTTCTTTCTTTCTTTCTTTCTTTCTTTTTCTTCACTAATAGAAACATGTTTGAAAGTGCCTGTTCTGTCAAATGTTTTCTGTTCTCATCAAAGCTTTCAATAAACCTGTAGAAATGCAGTAAGAAAAGAAAAAACACCCATGGTGTGCCTGCATGGACTGCACATGCTACATGAACCAGGAGGTTTGTGTTATTTCCACCGAGTTCATGCCAGCAATGATGGGCAGGTCAAGCAACAAAAAAGCTCTTTTTTATACTCATTCACAGCACTGAACATGCAGAGGCTAGTTGTGCAGCAGTGAACGTACTGTACCATGTATACTAGTAATGTACTATGTATATTTATATTGTACAAGTTCAATACTGGCAGTGACAGTCAAATGAACCCAATCTATATTTTGGGCATATTGGATCTGGGATCTCATGATGCTGAGAGACACTGTTTTTTCCTCCATTTCTCCAGTTTGCCTATTAACACTATGCTTTCAATAAGATGCATTTTTTGGTGACAGTGTCAAAAATAAAAAAGCATATCTGTTCCCAATAGTATCCACAATAGTGTAGGCATGGTCTCTGTATCATTCTTACCTGCGCTGGCCGGTCTCTGTGGCAGGCCAGGAGACACTGTATTCCTCTGGAGCTGTGGTTGCTGTGGTGACAGCAGGCGAGGGTCTGTGAGCGTGGAGGTGACAAAGGAAGTGGTAACAAGGCTGCTGGGATTGCTGAAGGGCAGAGGACTCTGACTGGACACGGGCACTGTGACTGGCATGGAGAAAGTGGGTGCTGGCACTGTAGACTGAGAGCACAGGTAGAGAGGAGTTAGTTATGCGTTTGCTTTCCTCATACACCATGCACATAATGACATAAAAATGTATAATGTGCACTGTAATGTAAACACACACACATTTTAATAGCATGCCAGTGACTTGTGCAGAGTCTCTAGAAGCAGAGCATGTGCAGCTTAACATTCTTAAAGGACCTACGACTTTGGGACTACATGAGCAATCTTGCGCTCGCTCCACAACGTGGCCGCTTTTCAACAGTTTATATAAAAAAACAGGTATTGAGATATTGTCAGTCCCAGATTAGACAACATTCCTATAAACTAGACTTTATCATGTTTCCTCTGGGTTGTACAATGTAAAGAAACATGGTTTTGCTCCGCTCCATCGGACAGCATAAAAAGTTGTGGTGACTAACATTTTAGCATCCTGTGACGTGGAACTAGCCACTTCCAGTACTTTGTGCACTCAAACTGTCCTCTAGCTCTGATGAAGCCCCATTTTACCATGATCCTCCACAAAAGCAGGGCCACTAAAATTAGAATGTGGGCCGCAACGGGCCTCTTGCGTCCTGAGAAGGACCCAGTTTAGCAGGCTGCTTATTTGAGTTTTTTGTCTACATGCTGCTCTGCTGTTTTATGTCTCTCCAACATTTGAATAATGTAAATAAGAGTCTATCCAAAACTTTATGCCTATACTGCCTTTCTGTCTATACTAAAGTACAAACCAAAGAGACAAAGACACCTGCCTGATTCTACTCAATCCTTGAAAAAACTAGGGAAAGTGGATCAAGATTTTTGAGATACAATTTAAACCGGTCACACTTATCAAACTTATCAAAGGAAATTATTATACGGAGAGTTGAACCAGTTCCAGTCAAGGCTTTGACATAATAAACTTTGAAGTTGATTATTTTCCTAAAGCAGCACACCCAGTCATGTTTTATTCCTCTTATTCCTCAGCAATTTGATGCTGTTTCATCCGATTGATTACCCATCATCCGATTTATTCGTTTATAGTTGCATTAAATGTTGTGGAATGTCCAATAAACGTCTCAGCACTTTTGCTTTAACAGTTATAAACAGTTACCTCTTGCTCGTTTTCCTCTTTCTTGAAGTTAATAAGACAAAAACTTTGCAGCTTGGCCTTCCCATGGTGGAAAATAAAGGAAAAGCTGGCTTTACTTCAAATAGCCGATGCTCACTAAAGTCGTCTTTCATAAACGTTAAATAAACATCTTACAGAAAGCGTTATTCCTTTTTTTTCATAGAGAAATAAAAAAAATCTTTTTTTATCATTAAGCTTAACTTATGGGAAAACCCACAATACAACGACTGGCATCGATAATGCATTACAGTAAGAACATTAATATATAGCTGTGATTTGTTTTGTAGCCAAATGTCATAGCCATGCTGTTACAGCAAATTCTGACCAATCAGATTTGAGAATTCAACAGCACATTTACACAAATTAACTGACACTTATCTATGAATATATTATAGATTAAATAACAGACAGGGATCAAATAATGAATACTGTGCTATCTGTTTTAACGTAAACATTACCAAAAGAACTGAGAGGAAATTTTGACAGGGATAGCCCACTGTGGCAAGCTGGTGGCCCAGGGCACAGACAGTAGGCATGTGTTACAGCACTGCACACGAGCCAGGCGGTGGGGAAGGGGTTAGTGAGTGGGGAAAGCAGGAGGAAAACGAGAAGCATACAACACTGGACAGCACCATGGACTCAACGACAAATTCATACTGTTACACAGGAGGCTATTCTGTGTATTAAAAACAGTAATGTTTTGTAATATTGATATAACTTTTAATATAATATTGATATATTACAAATGTTTTGTAATATTGATATAAGTAATGTTGATATAACTTCATTTTAGTCACAAACGCAGTAGATCCCCTTGAATCTGAACTAGAAGGTAGCAAAATCTATATGGATATACACTTCCTCTACTAGACACTGCTTTATTTTCATTAACAATGTATTACAGCAACCTCAAGGTCACAGTATAACCTATAAAATCAGTTTACCATGCATTTACCCTTACAGTTTCTACCTCCTTTTCTTGCACTTACTGCCAGTTGCATATTTAATGGATTTAACTGCTTATAATGTAACACAAAAAGGAAGAAGAAGAAGAAAATCCCTTTGCCAAGATGGTTCAACTATGAAAATGGCCCATAGCTAGGGGCTTAGAACTCCCTGAGAGAAATAAAGAGCCAGAACAAACCAAACAGGAATGGAAGCAGTTAAATAATAATCTTTGAATCCGAGTTTACATAAGCAAATATGTATGACTGTATATGAGTTTTCCCTATGGAGTCCCTAATGTGTGCATTTCCAGAGTGAGCAAACGAGTGGGGTTACAGTATGCTACAGATCTTTCATATGAGAAAGCGGAAGAGAATAAGAGAGAAAGAGAGTAAGAGAGAAAGAAAGAAAGCAGTGCTGTATGCTTTCGATTGCCATCTCCCTTGAATGGTGTGCTGGGGTCCTGGTCATCATACTCTACAACAGGCCAGACATATGCGAGTTAAATTTAAATCCTTGCACTAAAACTGGACGGATGAGTGGGGGCCATGTTTTTCTCTAGCACCTAAAAGGAAAGTCCCGTGAGTCAGATACATACTTTTGGCAAAAGTTCAGCCATTGGTCACTGTGGACACTTTTTAAAAAAATAAAATAACAGAGCCACCACAGGAACAGGACCAAACTGTATACAGCTGCTCTAACAGCAGAGTACGGGAAGAATGGAGACGCTGTAAATACTGTGCTGTCCCTGTGGCCGAGCACACACATTCAGAGGAAATTGAGAGGAATGAAGGAAGGGAAGGGGGTGAGAGTTGGGTGGTGGGGTTTGGGGGGTGTTGAGCCATGGTATGCAGGTGCTCTGTGAGTCAGTTGCTTGGGCTGACAGCAGGCTCTGTGAGTTGCTTGCTGGGCCATGAGTGGCCCCCTTCACACTGGTACTCACTGACAGTCTATAGTTCTGCATCATTTTATCAAACTCCTCGTCTATCTTTTTGTACTTCTCCTCAGTGCGAGGTGTGAGCGAGAAGGGCTCCTCAGGGTCCGGGCTTTCCGAATCCCGGTGCTCTTTCTTGTTCAGAGCCTTCGTTTAGGTCCAGGACAGGATAGGGAGAAAGAGACAGAGAGAGGGAATGAGGTTAGAACGGCAAGGGAAAGAGGGATACTCACGCCATATCGCTTGAAGAGGATATCCAGTTCCTCGCTCTTTCGGAACTTGTCATCTTGTAGGGGGCTCTGGTCAATTGAGTCATCGCCGTCTGGCTCAGGACTGTTGCAACCGTTAAAGCCTTTCTTTCGCAATGTCTTAAATAGTTCAAAACAGGGAAAACAAAAGGGCATATTAAACAATCAAGAAGCATTTATAGCTATTGCTCCATTTGGTGTGTTAAATCTAAACAATCCTGACACACTGAAATAACACCAAGGCTTTCTGAATCTGCAGAAAGCTATACAGAAAGCTGGAAGGAGACAGTAAGGGTGCCAAAAAAGAGGTGTGAATGCTGTTAGGAATGGAGTCATCCTGGTGAAGCTTTGGCATAGAACGGTTTTATTTTTAGAGGATTTCTCCACACAAGCTTTCCTATATGCAGCTTTGCTGCTGTGCCTATAACCCAAAAGGAAAAGGGGCTCTGACCAGCACATCCTCCTTTCACTGTCCTGACAGCTGTATGAGGCAGAGGCAAACAAACCTCATAAAAAGCCAACACTCTGCCAGCTCCAGGACATCATATAGTTTATTTTAGGTGGATTTTTGGTAAAAGACTGGATTCAAAATGAATGGCACCTCAACTACGTGGCATCACCCATGAAGAGAGTGACAGCATGTTATTGTTGAATTATGTGATGTTAAGGTCGATACAATTGTCGACATTAATGAAACAGATGGATGGAAACACGCACAGAGCCGCACAGTTACTTCCGTGCTCAACTAGTGCAAATAAAGCTGAGGTTTGCAGAAATGACAACAAAGGGAACGGAAAAAATCTCCATCAGGCAGTGACAAGGGCACCAATGCAATCCTGTTAATTCACACTTCTCTCTCTCTCTCTCACACTCACACACACACACACACACACACACGGCTGAGTATGTCAGCTGATCTGCTTGTCTCTGGGCCTGGGCCATCTGTTCACCTGTCCCTGTGCTCTCTCTCTCTTTCATGTGGCCAGCTTCTATTGTGTTGCCAAGGTAAGATTCCCCTGCAGAGTCCCATGCGCCCTGAATGGTTGGAGCTTGCGTTTTCGCTCTTCTGCCCCTCCCCCCTTTGTCTCCCCCTCCCCATCTCTTCCTTCCTGCTCTCCCAGCCTTCATAAGCCTACTCTCATTTATACTCCTCCCTTCTTCTTCTTCCATTAGCTGCTCTCTCGTTTTCTTCTTCATGCACCTCAAGCTCTCTTCCCCGTTCTGACGCTCTCCCACGACTATCTGGACTGAGTCATTCCTGCCCTCTTTTCCTCCTATCTATCCATCCCTATATCCTGCCACCCTTCTCAAATTCCGATTGCTTATTTTCCTTTCAGAGCCTCGTGCTCTCTGTCTTGCTGGCGTGTACGAGGGCGTTTGGTGTGGGTTTGCTGTACGTGGAGGCAGAATGTAATGTCACGTCCCATTTGTGTTATGCGGAGTGTGTGCGGGGCCTCTTGTCGTCCCTGGAGAACACACACCCAGCCTCGGTTTTGCTGTGGCCGGCCAAAGAACAAAGAGGCTACACAGATAGTTCCTCCTATACGCCTACTTCATGCTGTGGCCCCTTTCCTGCATTAGTGTGCCAATGATTTATACATGGGTCTAATGTAACTTCTCCATCGGCTGCTTGGATAACAGCGGACAAAGCTTGGACGCGTGTGTGGGTGGGTGGGTGTGTGGGTGTGCGCGGGGGCAGGGGGAGTGGGGGTGTCTTTTAATTGACTACACCTCAAATTGTTTGCTTCTTCACTGATTAATAAAGCTATATTCTGCCATGCTGCCCATTTACTAATGGCACATATTAGCAGAGAGGCAAGGTTTGTTAAGCTGTCCTACAATGAAACAGTTTCACATGGGACAGACTGGAGATTCATGACCAGGACCACAAGATCATCTCAATCCACTTCTGTGAGGCTCATAACAGGATCGTAAGAGCTTGCCGTTCTACCAGATGCAGATTATGCAGGGATGTGCCAGGTCACAGACATCTCTTTGAGATGGTCAGATTAGGCTATAGAGTGTACAGAAGAGACAACAGGGGCTCTTGCACCACTCTCCACCACTTCTCTTATCTTGGTTTGGAAACACCCCAAAAGGCCCTGTTTCCACCCAGGGTCCGAAAGCTTTTAAAGAACTAAAGTGTTCTGCAACTCTCCTGAGCGAGAACGACATTGTTCCTGGAAAAGTTCCTAGTTCCTGAACTTATTTAAAACAACAGAGATGATGCAAATGCATACACATGTAGCGCAACGGATATGACATTTCAGCATGTGGCAACACAGCAGACATGGAAGATAAGCCTGAAGTTGTGTTGTCCTTTAATGCCACACTTTCATCCCGCTGTGGGAACATAAAGTGCAGGTGCGTATGTAAATGCCGACACCACTGCTGTACAAAACCACCCCTTGATATACGCCCGTAACGCGCATATTAAAGCTTTGTAACGGCTTGTCATCTATACGTGGGTTTTTGAAATTAGGAATAAATGGTTTCATCATTCAGCATGGCTTGCATTTGATCTATCAAACCACTCACAATATGGGAAGCTCCAGGAGTTCCTGTGAAAAAGGTTCAGGAACAAGTCGTCCATTGGAAGCATGTCTGAAGTTCTGGAGTTTCTAAAGGCTCCTGTGGTGGAGGACGGTTGGTACGAGTTAACGACTACAATCAGCACCATGAAAGTGATAACTAGGCATTAATATTATACTGTTTCTTTTTTTCCTCAGATCATGCTGCTACTTTTTATTTTGTATGGCTTCCCGGTGAGAAATTAATTAAACTGATCTTATCTTAAATAGGCGTGATTGTTGGGAACAAGCTGGAGTATTTATTTTGTTTCCACACCACCATATATTGTTGGATCTCCCTTGATTAGTCAAAATCCAGGTAACATGAAAATCATTATGTCCTCACAGCTTCTGTAGCCGGATCTTTTCTACTGTGTGGTCGAAAAAAAGGGAATTTTCTCATCCTCTATTTCTCTTGTCTGTGTTCTCCAACTTTTCCTTCTCTTTCTTTCTTCATTCTTCATTCTGGTCATCTCTTGACACTTGCTCTCTCTTTCTCATGTCCCTTTGCTCTCTCATTGGGAGTTGCAGTCAGGCGGATTAACACATTCTGGCAGGAAATGCAAGCAAGCCACACACACACACACACACACACACACACACACAGCTTTGTGCGAGACACTGAAAGAATCTGGTGAGTGCACATACATATGCATGACTGCACAGTCATCCAGTAGTGTGATGGAATGTCTGCCTATGTGTATATAACTGTAAATGTAGGAAGAAAGGAAGCATCTTCAAGCCAAGACCAGTGTGGCCCAAAGGAGAAATTGCTACCTCTGTAACACCGAAGTGTCAGAAAAAGTGGAA
>JAOVVG010000047.1:22335000-22357253 GCA_028566375.1 Leptodoras nelsoni | reverse complement strand
AATTGGAATATTGGAATAAGTGATCTTTGGTTATTAAATATGACGTTGTTGAATATTTTACCTAATTCAGAAATACTATTGCGTTATATGCTTTCTTCATGTGTCCATATAGAACCTGTTAATGATATGAGTACTCGCTCACCTCTGCAATTATGTCGAATAATTTCGTGCATGTCGTAAAAACGCTATGCCTCCTCATCCGCTTTTGGTAGTCTAAACGAATTTTCAGGTCATTTACATATGCAAATGAAGGTTAATTGCAAGCAACCCTGTCAGGCGTTTCGTGGGAGACGCCAGAACGCCATAAAAACCAAGAGGAACATGCTCTAAGTGAGAACACATCATCAACAAAATGTCCTTCAGAAATCATTTTGATCACAGCATCATGCAATAGGTGTGTTAGGGTATTGGGTGTACATTTACCCCATGAGATAAAGAAAATGAAGTGGAGCTTCTGAAATTTTGCTTGGTAACCACGTAGGTTATGTTTTTTTATGTAGTCGATTTAGTATACTGACAAATGATTTAAAGGCGATGTGAAGTCGAATGTTACTATTAAACCTGTGCACTGCGTGCGCTGTATTCAGGTTTTCTGTCGTATTTTTCTTTAGTCTGTCTGATGCAGACTGTCTCACTCAAGCTGATTTAGACATAGAGATTTTTCACATAAGAAAGGTATCTTTTCTGTGCTGCTGAAGGGAATGTCCTTGTCACTTGTTCTGGGTTGATGATAAGCTGTGTTAATAGAACAGCTCCGAGCCCACTGCGCTCCCACAGACTCAGGACAATATGGTCACATTTAAGAGCACAAAAGCTCAAGTTTGATTTGCGTCTCACGTCCCCCTGTGCTGCTCGCAGAGCAGTGCTTCCCAGGTCATTACACTGACAGCAAAAAAATAAAAAGTCAAACAAAAGTGCAGGCAAACAAATGCATTTGAAATATGTTTTTTTTAATAGAGCAGGAACGTAGAAAATGGAGAAGAGGAATGAGCATAGTTTGTTTTGCTGTAGATCTAAACAACATAATGCAGCTGTTGAGTTATATCTATAATATCAGATCTAGAGTTTATAGCTTATATTTGCTTTTTCTTGTATATGCAGATATGTTGATACACAAATGCAATTTATCACGGTGGTATCACGGTGCCTCTCTTTCACAAACACACACATAGAGAGAGAGAGAGAGAGAGAGAGAGAGAGTGAGAGCCTCACACTTCTTAATATTTTCTGGATTCAAATACCAGCGCACAGGCTATCCTTCCTCTTTTTCTCAGTTTAAAAAAATATAGCCGTATTTTAGCCCTCAAATTGACCACTTTGTTTAAAGCATTACCTTTGATCTCCAATTGTAAGCGCATTACAGATTTCTGGGCCACTTTGCTCGGTGTGTAACACTGAAAACACTGAGACAGAAAGCTCTGCCCCTGCTATAATAAACGATGCCCTCACGTTGGCTATAAGAGGCTAAAATGTGCTCGTTTAAAAAGAATAGGTCAACCCAATACAATCCTTGTCATGAGTTTCGCGGCATGTAATCGCATTGAGAGCCTTAGTCACATTTACACATTAGTGCACCACATCCCTAGTGGAAATGGTGAAGTTTGGCCATCACACACACACACGCACACGCACACACACACACACACGCACGCACACGCACACGCACACACACACACACAGTGCTGAAAAAAGAAATCTTAGAAACTATAAGCTGCAGATGCCGGTGAACTATGCACTCTTAAAAAAAGGCTTTCAAAGTTAAGGGTCCTTCGCGTATTCTTCTGATTCTTATTTGAAGCCTGTCTGATAAGGAATCAGATAAGGAAACACTTTATTACAGGGGTCTACAGAGACTCTAAGGGTTTCCCTGAAGGGGTATAGATTTTTACTTTTTTTTCTAAGAGTGTCCAGCATTTGATATTGTAATATTCTGTTTAAAATAACGTTTGTATCTGTAAAACGAGGGAGGGAGCCGGCTTTCCCAATTCATATTTGCTCAAGCTGGCATCGTCTCATGGAAATTAAACCAGCTTAATTTATGACGGAGTACACAAACAAACAAACAAACAATCAAACAAGAATGTGTTTATTACTCTGCCTCCTCCTCCTCCTCCCTCTCCTCCTATAATAATAATAATAATAAATATAATAATAATAATAATCATCATCATCATCATCACAACAACAACAACAATAATAATAATCATCATCATCATTAGAAATACAATTAGATTATCTTAGGTAGTTAATAATTAGGTTGTTAATCATTTGAAAAGTATAATCACTTATTAATTACAATAAAAAGCTCTTCAAAATGCCGAAGAAAGGTCTGTGAGAGTAAAAAAGAGGACTACAGGGGGTCTGTGCAATGCTGAGACGAGACTCATCTGTAAGCTTCTCAAATCCTTCAGTCTCTTTCGTGCTCTGGGTTCCACATGATGTTTTCCTGAGCCCAGGCTGTGCAGTATTTAAGTCATGACTCCTCTCAGATAAAGCCTGTTCTCTGTGGGCCATTGTGAAGAAAGTGGGAGCACAAATGAAACGGCTGATCGCACTGAGAATGTAGAACCACGTCTAAAGTTTCAAAACCACACAGAGTTATAGGAAACCCCGACCAACGGTCTCTGACAAAGTTATCTATTTGGCAGTCGCGCCTCCTATTGAAGCACTAATTTATTCAAAGGAGATTTTTTTATCCCCATGATCTGATTATTATGATAATCAACCAGCCTAGACCCTTTTCTGCGCCCTTGTCTGGGTTCTGCCCTCGGTTCTGACAGTTAAAGCTGATTTGCACGGTCTCACAAACGCCAATTCAGTGGCCACATTCCTAGACTCTACAGAGAAAAAAGCCAGAGACAAAAGGGGAACTGGAAGCAGACTTGATTTAGGCATTGGGTTTGAGCTTACGGAGAGGTCTTAAAGTCAAAGTGTTATTAAGAAATTTTACAATGAAATTCTTCTTGAAAACAGCTGTAAACCTATATTCTATTACATTAAAAACATATTGCTATATATTGCATATATAAATAGGCTAAAGGTATATGACTTTAATTGCATTAACCACAATATACTATACATAAGACTTAATTTAATTTTTTTATTATTCACGTACAGAAAAAAACATATCAGTCCATTAGCCTGTATTGCTTTATAATGACATTTTATTGGGTATAAATAAGCAATTATTTAGCAAATAACGTGGGAATGAACTGAAACTCGGAGAGGGCGTGGTCTAAAACTGACTGCATGGCGTCATGAGGGCGGGGCTTAGAGATGCTATATGTTTTATGACTTGCACCACAAGGTTCATAACAGCGTTTCGTACTCGGAAAAGGAAGAGAAGGGGAAGGGGGACGTGCGTGTAGCTGAATTTGCTCTCCGGACGGAAGGAGATGGACACCTGGACGGGACATATGGGTGTAGAAACGGAGGGTTAGCCAGAGATGCTGAATGGATGGGGCCGCTGTGACGTCACACGGAGCCCCAGCCGTGCAGCGCACGAGCCAACACAAGACGACGTTGGAAAGCACGAGGCGTTCTCGACCGCAGAGCTGTCCATGTTACCAAGAAACCCGTGAGTATACTGTGCTTATCTCCATAATGTGGATATTAATGCACATAATATAAAACAGCAGCTCGACCGTCAAAACGTGCTTCGATGATAAGAAATGCGCGTTTTTCCTTTTACGCAGACGCTCACGGAAAACGTAGGGGACACGCGCCGCGCGACGCAGCCGCTTATCATTTTAATAAGATGCACAGACTGGCGTCGGATGCATAATATAAAGAAAAATGTATATATAAACAACAGTAATTGAATATCTTTATATATGGTTATATATTCAGATCACGCGCCTATTTAACGTTTAGTTTAACCCAATATGCAATGTGAAGGGACGGCAGGTGGGTTAGGTACCCTGATAGCTATGATTTTTTATCGTGATTAAGGACAAATGTTTTTTTTTTTTTATTACTGAAATCAACTTTAAAACTGGTAACTTTTTGCATGCATTAGGCCGTATTTGGGTATGGCAAAAAGACACCGTTAATGTCTTCCACCGGTGACTCGATGTAGCTAATCTTACAGAAAATACATAGCCATATCTACGTCTTGGATATCAGACTGAACTGATCTATTCTCTTTTGACGCCTTCAGTTCTGTAGATGTTAGTTATTGTAAGTGCTATGACCTCTAATTGCTGTGTTGTTCATTTCGCCTATCAGCAAATCAGTAAGCTCTCATTCAGCGTGGACAACAAAATCTCTCTCTTTCTTACCTTTAAATATTTAATGCAAATATTCTATCATTTCTTTAGGCTTGCTTGGGGAAAATACCTCTGATTTTATGGTGTGTATGTGTAAGTGTATGTGTAAGTGTAAGTGTGTGTGTGTGTGTGTGTGTGTGTAAGTGACGGTTATGCGTACGGCGCGCTCCTCACAGCGCGTGTTTAGGGTTTAATCCAGAAGCTCTCAGGCCTTGAAGCACAATTAGTCTGAATATTAGACTGATTCTTTATACATGCGTTACTGTATGTATGAACACACCCGCATCAAATTAACCGGAGTATTTTAACTTTCAATTTTTCAACACTTGTAGAAGCGCTGTCTAAGACCTCTCTCTCTTTCTCTCTCTCTCTCTCTCTCTCACTCACACACACACACACACACACACACACACACACAAACACCCACATTTAAATTACCAGATAACCGAAAATATCACTTCGATTCATGAAATGAAGTATCAGAGACACTTTCTCGCCTAAATGTAGCTCCATCGTCCGTGCTTAGTATTAAACATGGGTGTAATCAGCAAATGTGTGTCTTCCAAATACGGCAAGTGAGTTTGTTTGTTTTCTTGTTTTCTTTTCGCAGAATCTTCACGCTATAGTCTGAAGCACAGGAGCCCATGGTATAGGTAATATATTAGCCTTTTTTTTATTACCCCTTGCCATTATGTCATTTCCGTTTCGCCAAAATCACACATCGTGTCCTAAAGCCTATAGCCAAAGCAGGTTCAAATGAACTGTGATTTTATTATTATCTCGCAGTCCAGCACGTGGCTATAGACTATAGCTTGAATTTGCAGAAACAAAAATCAAGTCTTTACCGGTAAATCTATGCATCAGCAAATCCCATTCGTGATTACAAAACGCTACAGGAGTGCCAGCAAATAAAGGAAAACAATCACACTCGCAGCGTGGCATGTTAGTGCTGTTAAATAGTAGCCTATAGTGAGACGCAAGCTACAGCAGTCTACCCCCCCCCCCCTTACCCCCCCCAAGCATAAACCGACCTGAAACTAAGCCTAAAATCTACTCACCTCATTACCATTCAACATGCAAATAGGCTCATTAATAAAACACCAGTATATGTAGATTTATTTTATAAACACGTTATTACTATTAGAACAGTTCTAACACCCGAGATGCTGGACCTGTGATGCTGCCTGACTCTTCATCCACAGTTCAGACAAATCATCAAATATTTGGATGAGGGAGATTATGATTGACAGCAGATTGACCTGCATGGATAATATCGAAGTTTTGTTTAGATAAAAAGCCTGGTATAGACTATGTGAACACAAAGAATATTTGTTATCAAGCAAAATTCTTTAATATTCATCATGATGGGTTTTAAAACACAAATTGCTACCAGTAAGTACAGAAAGTGCATAGTAGGTAAGTTAATAATAATAATAATAAAAATAAATAAAAATATAAACAATAATAATAACAATAATAACAACAACAATAATAATAATAATACCAACTATTAGCAAATAGATAAATTATTATTAAATATTTATACATATTAGATTATTTAGTAATTAAAGTGTGGTATATAGCAAAGAAAAGATGGAATTATAGTAAAATTGTCAAACATGACAAAATGCATGTCCTAACAAATGTGAGGGTTTTAGCTATTTTCTATTTATTATTATTATTATTATTATTATTATTATTATTATTATTATTATTATTATTGTTGTTGTTGTTGTTGTTGTTGTTGTTGTTGTAAATTGCTGAACTACTTAAATAGTGCCCTATTGTTGTATTATGAGACAAAGTGGCATTTAATGTATGAGTGCTTTTTCACAAACACATATACCTTAACATATTTGTGAGTCAGTGGTTTGTGAAAATTGTTTGCTGCATCAATCTTTAAAGGTAGACTCAGGACAGCATTCTGGGGACATTAGCAAAATAATTAGGTGATGGGTAATGGACAAATCATAGTGTAAATAAAAATATTTGAACCTCACACAATGTTGCTATTTGGCTGGCACCAAATATACTGCATGATTATGATCTTTCTCTCTCTCTTTCTCTCTCTCTCTCTCTCTCTCTCACTCTCTTTTCCTTTCTCTCTCTCTCTCTCTCTCTCTCTTGATCTGATTACAACGCCTCAGAGTGGTAATGGGGAATGGCTTCTTGCACAAAGGCTTTTAATTGGACCAACTCCTCTTTCATTTGCATATGCACCATGTGTGTGTGTGTGTGTCCAGAGGACGAGACAGGGTGTTTCCATACATAAACAAACAGACTATGGGCTTAATGGTGAATTTGTGAAAAATTTACACAAACACTGTCGGTCTTTACCATTTTGTGAGCTCAGTAAATGTATCAGCATTTGTAGGGAGTATCTTTTCCCTTTTCCAGGGAGAGAAGCACATCATTTCAGAAGGAAAGGGCAGTTACAGTGGTCATATCTATAGATAGATAGACTTTGACAAGGTGTGAAGATTTGAGAGAGCACATTAAAAAATTATGCCACATTACACAAGAAAACATGGCATAATTTTTAAGCATTACAGACAAATAACATACCCTACTACTCTCTGCTGCTTAGTAAATGATTGCATAATTATCTACCTCTGAACCTGTGATGTTTTATTTTTTAAATATAACCAGTTATACACTGATTAAATCGCACTGAATGACTGTTTTGTTAAAACACATTAAATTCACAGAGCTCTAATTGCCGAGTTAATCAAAAGCTTCTCTATTTTTAGGTCTGAATCTGAGCTTCTCATTTCCCTCCATGGCTGGAAGAGATGGTTGGCCGAAGGGGTTGGCTGTTATCTTTGGTTATCTAGCTGTATGAGTGATGTACGTTCTTCATAAAGCTAGATAACCGAAAGTAACAAGAATCCCATTACACACCTGAAAGGCCACACCTATCCTACATTCCACAACCCATCCCTTGCTTTCTCTTCTCACAAGACCCAAGACATGAAATGGCACCCAGAAGTAGCAAAATCGGTAAGGTGCTTTTCACCGTGCTGTATGATTTGACACTGAGACCACTGAGATTTTAAGTTGTACCTCATCAGAGATACAGTACATTGTAGCAGATTGTATACTAAAAAGCAGCAGAATACCTGAGGGTTGACTACATTATTAAGGGCTCTTGAAATAATATTCTGGAAGTTAATGAAGTGAATAAAAAATTGCATTTTTATAAGCATTTAGGCCATTTTTTTACTGACTTATCCACTCTGGCACTTGGTGAAAACAATATTAGTCTCTCATCTTTTAGGTTCTTACAGATTTGTATCATTGCACTTTGAGCTGATTTCTCGTTGTAACTCTGCACAAGCGAGTCTTGCAAATTACTAAATGTAAAATGTAAATGTAATCACAAAACACCTGTCTCTGTTCCTCTGATTTCTCTGAATATTGTAATATGGCCTGGACAACCATGATCATGTTTAATCTCCTGATCCCAGATCACAATGAAATGCAGGCAGGGACTTAACGTCGCAGTCACATGGTCACTGAGTCCTGATTCCTTTATAGTATTCAACACTGTACACTGTGTTCTAGACGGATTAGTTCGGTAGTAAACTTTCTGCATCAAAGTTCATTAGGAAACTGAAATACATCTCTGACTGGTGCGTTTTGATGATTGAGTGTTTTGATTGATTTTCAGACTATAGCTCTTGTAAGCAAATGTGGCAGACAATTCAATGCTTTAAGAGCATTTGAACCATGGGTGAGCACTTATTTGAGGTGGCTCTCAGCTGCTGATATACGCTGACACTGGTTCATGCATATGAATGGGCTGGAATAGACCCAATATTAGAATATGAGCAGAGAAAAGCTGGATAAGATGGTTCAAACGCTCTTCTGTTTTTCACTGAGAGCCCATGGTCAGAGCTACTGACCCAGAGCTGTATTGCTGACAGCAGCTATTAGGAGGACAATCCTACAATTTGAAGTTGCATAGAAACTAGAGCCAACTAGAGGTCTCTACCTAATCAGACCATCACACCTTTATAGTCTTGACAGGATGTATTACATCTTTAGATTAAAGCTGGTAAATATATCTGGTAATATCTCTCTTTTCTACAGGCTGTAATAAGTTGTTTAAGCAAACTGCTATGGTGACTAAACCTTGATTGTTAAGTCAAGGCCATATTTGTTTATCATAGTGTCAAAGGACACCTTTACAGTCACATATACCTATTTCAGAAATGTTCTTGCTCAGCCTGGCTACAAGAAGTAAAAAGACAAAGGGATAAATCTCGAAAGAATGTGTAAGCTTGCGTAACAAGTTTACTATGTGCTAAGCTATAATTTGGATAAACAAGGGCTCAGTGATATTTAGTTCATATGAAGCATTCATGTGTGTCTTATTCACATAAACAGTCTCTGCCCTTAGCCATGTAATAAACAGCGGCGTCAGCTGATCGGTCACGGTTGGGGCTGCCTGCTGCAATGCAGCTGCTCCATCACACACTGTGTTAGCCTTGATAGTAAGAAAATAAGTGAAAGAATAAACAATACCAGTTTGTACTGCTCTTTTCTGAACACTACAAGCACTCTGATAGGAAGACCATAATTACCTGTGCAACAGCCAAACAACAGCAGAGTAATATATCATTATGGTCTCAGCATGGCACTTTATGTCCTGATGTCTAGCATGTAAGTGTCAGGGCAATCCCAACATCCAATAAACAGGATGGAGGACTTAATATAAAAGCACCACCCACCTTCACCTTTTATTTTTTTTAAAGTGGAGCCAAAATGACAATTATGGAGCTCAAGTTTGTTTTACATACACTTTAAAAACCTAACATTAACAGGTAGATAGATAGAACTGAGAAGTGGCAAACCCACTGGTTCCAGTATAACTAAAAAAGTTTATAAAAGGCTTTATCAAGCCAACTTAAGCTGTATAAACAGTAATTGTATCCCTCCCCTCTTCTCCCTTCCTCTCTACTCCTCTCACCAGTCAACTGTACTGTCTATAGAGCTAGCTCACTTGTCAAACAGACTCAATGGGCTCTTTTGCTACCCTTTCAATACCGTCCAGTCACAACTGCTGAGTTGTAGTTAGAGCAAAGCTAGCCAACCCCTGTCGTTGCCCTTCTTTCTATCCAACACACCAACTGAGACTCAAGAAAGCTGCACCGTGGGACAGGAAATTAAGGACTAAATGCTTGTCTCTTTAGTTCCCTCAGCCTCTGCTGTACTGTCACCCCCATTGAGATGTGAATATACTTTAGGCAACTGGCAAAGTCAACTGGCGCACTCATAGAACAGAATCAGGCAATCGCAGTAGAGCAGGTCACCACTGAAGTTCAACATTGTACAGGCCACATGAGAAGTCTACTCACAGTCCTTATACTGTATCTATGAGGAGATCAGAGCAAAAGGAAACTTATTTGAAGGAGACAAGCAAATAAATTAAGCAGTGACAGCAAAGAACTATATGGATTCTGGAGAATGTTATTTAGTGAGCCATTTTTATCAAAAGTTCATCATCCCAAATCTGTCCCCGGTCTGCAAAAATGAGCTTTTTCCTGTGCATAAGTTATATGGCTGTTCACATATTGGCCAATTGTCCGGCTCACACTCTAACACACCTACAGGGCCGCTGAATGTATACAATCTCTTTGTTACCTCAGCTGTTAATGTCAGAGGCTTTACAATGGTCCCTATTCACTCTATTTGCATAAGGCATTTTTCTAACAAGGGCCTGGAGAGGGCTTAAGAGTAGGGCCGCTTTAGAGGGCCGCTGCAAAAAATGTCAAGTGCCAATTAGAGACGGTTTGCTGCCATTCAGCACGACTACACCCCTCTAATTCTACTTCTAACTTTATCCCATCCAACTCTCTCACACTCTTTCCCCATCATCCCCAGTCTCCCCCGGACCTCCAACCAGTGTCACCTTGAAACAAGCAGCTCATTTTAAGACGACACTTCTTTCTGGAGTCTCTCATATGGGAAAGAGTGTGCCGATGTAAAAACTTCTATCAGGCTTGAGATTTGGTCTATTATATTTATTGTCTATCCGGCCAACCCATTCTATGCAACTATATATATACTTCATGTTGTATCCGTCATGATATATTATTCAGCCATTGTTTCAGAATGCCTAATCAAATCTGAAGGAAGAACGAACATAAAGCTGACTCTTTGCTAAATTCTGCGGCGTGTGTTAGGTCAAGTGAGGGTGTTGAGCCATTTTTACATTCCTAGATATGTTCTTGTGTGCGTTCATTTAAAACTCATAATGCATATCATAAGGAAGGAAGCAGAGAGAAAGAGAGGGATTGTGTGATCGCACATAGCGGAAATCGTTTTTTGTTCACCCTGGGCCACTGTTGTTCCTTCCCACCCCATTTCCCTCTGTTAGCATTCTGCTGCCACACAAACGGATTTATGCCTTGCTCTCTTTCTTTTCAATCTCTCTGTGTAGATTTTTCCCAGCCTTGATTCTCAGATGGTTGAGTCTGATTTGCATGCATTTGCATAATGAAAGTCATTTGCATGCTCTGGGGCAGACTGTACCATGTGAACAGACATTAAAAGGCGTTTGTGTGTGTGTGTGTGTGTGTGTGTGTGTGTGTGTGCATGTCTGATTGGGTGTACCGTCTATACTTTTCCAACCCAGCAAACTCATGTTTATGTTTTCACGGTCTTTCCTTCGTTTTTTGCTCTTTCGTACAGACATCCAATCTCTATGTCGAAAAAGATGCCAGCGAAAGGGAAGGAAAACATGGAGGATGTTAAGGAGGAGGGGCGGGTTGGTGTTGAGACTCTCTGTGCCCCACTATGCATTGCTGCTCTCAGCCCCTCCTCTTGCTGCCTGCCTGCCCCTTCCTCTTGTGAAGAGCAGCAATCCACACTTCACCACCATCTTAGAGAGCGCTGGCATGAAATGGAAGAGGGAGGGAAAACGAACAGGTAGACCCACCATCACTCTCCTTTATTTCATATCCTCACACGCACACACACACACGCATACACACACACACACACATACTCCCTCTCCTTTTAGCACAGAGACCTTTTTTTAATTACAGCAGATGTGTTTCTTAATTCAAAAAATCACATGTCGCTGGCACCAAAGTGGGCGGGGACTTGTTTTGTACTCGCTTGTATTAAATCATTTGCGGGCACAATGGGGGAGTCAGAGCGGGCATCTGCAGGCTGAATAGAACACATCAGGGATTTTGCTGCCCTCCTTGCCGCCATGCCAGGCACCGAGATGGCGAGCTGCCATTTTGAAGAAAGCTAGCGAGACCTTTTATGTCACTTCTTCAGGCACTATGCTGAAGAGGGTCGCTGTGCACAGAGATGCAACAGAACAGAAAAATATGACAAATTTGACAAAGACTGTATACCTTTTATTAACACCTGAGAACATATTATGAGAACCTTATATGTAAACCAGGATCAAGGAGTTATAAGTTTAATACTTGCTTAATGAAAAACACAGTCGGCTGGGTCCGATTAACAAAATGAGAGCAGAAAAACAATACTGTCCTTTGTCCCAAATTTGCTTAGAGAGGCGGCTTTGTTTGGGTTCAGACATTGGCCCGGTTGATATAGTGCAGGGTAAGTGCCACACTCCCAGCACGGAGCAGAGAATTCTCAAATCAGGTTAAATTCTATTCTATTATTTGTAAACAAGATTAACATCTATTCTGTGAACAGTTAAGTTGTGTGTAAAACCATTAACTGATTTCAATAAAACACAAAGGCTCGGTGTCTATGAACCCGAGTTTTATTGTTTAATTGTGTGTCAGTAAATAGGTGGTAATATGTTGGATGAGTCTGGCCTTGAGAGGCCTGAGGAAATTATGCACGGTTAAAACAATACCAACAGCAGCGCCTCAGAGGCTGGCTCTAGCGAGGAGGTGATGGGGAGCAAGGGCACAGTGAAACCTTGTGTCTGGGAGCGTGTGTGAGAGTGTGTATAGCTGGGAGGCAAGTAGGGCATGGGCAAGGGGGCAGACACTCTCATGTCTGCACACACACATGCACACACCCCCCTCCTTTTGGGACAACCAAGCAGCTGGTCTCCTGCTCTCCATGCAGGCACCGGTATTGGGAACAACCGAGGCCCGCAAAGAAAATGGGCACCCAGGGCCCCCCAAGTCTGAAGGTGTCTATACACCCCTCCTCGCCGTCTCTCCTCCCCCTCCTTCTACCAGCAATGCCGAGGGCCTGGGAAGGACTTGAAGTTCACGGCCAGACCGCCTATTGAGCTGACAGGCCGACTGTTTGCTCAATTCAGCCCCCCATTCAGGCCTGAGTGGGGAGGGAGGGGAGCAGTTACACAGTAACACTGCAATGGCTATTCATTCAGTGAGAGGGAAATCAAATAAGAAAGAAAGTAAAAAAAAGCAAGAAAGAATGATGGAGGTACTGAAAAGAAGGGTTGCATATATAAAAGTGAGGATTCAGTGTGCCGCATTTGGCTCCAAAACGTTTGTGCCCACCAACATACCCAGAATCTAAACAAACCATCTTTCTATAGCACGAACACCCCCTGTCCCCTCCTCTCTATCCAGTCCTGCTGCCTAGCTTTAACAGGACACGTGCTGCGGGTGTAAATTCACCTCATTCAGCTCAGTGTACAATGACAACAGTGTGCCGTCTATTTCCTCCTGCCATACCCTCACCCTCATTCTCAACACTTGTCTGTACTTCCTCTCACCCCAATTCACCACAGTCTTTCTTTTTTTTCCCTGTTTTCTATCACCTGCGGTTACTGCCACAGCCTCAGTCAGATGCTAGATTCAAGTGATACTTTAGAAAGAGTTTCCTTTGGGTTATATGCAGAGACAGCATAAAGCTAATCACAGACAAGTGTCAAAAGAGTGTAACCACATTACTAGCCACAATATGGGGTAGTTTCAGGGTGCCAGAATTACTTGCATTTCTTGTGACCTTCCCTCTGCTACTATTTAGATTTGTCTTTGATTGCAATTTGACAAACTTCTAAAAATAAAGCATTTGGAGATGAAGATGTAGGAAAAAAACAATCAAACTCCAGCCAAGTCTAATTCCATTTCTACTCAACGTGTACTGAACCAGAAGTAGATGTCCAAGTAATATTTGCTGTGATGATGGTGGTCTGCTTGCTATCCTGTTTCCCCCTTGACCTTAATATTTTAAGTTGCTTGTCTGAGCTGTGCACCAGAAGCTGGACGTACTCCACCTCAGCACTGCAGACTTAGGATCTATCACATGCTTCGTCTTTGCTTTAGCCTCAGAATGTACCAAGCGCTGGGGCTCCTTCAACTTTATCCTCAATCTCCACCTGGCACTTGCTCCCTGCACGCTACAATTCCTTATGTTGCATTCGTTCTTCAAAATACTAATCGAAAATATGCAAATGTGGTATAATGGCGCTAGGGAATTGTACTGTTTCATGATGATGAACAGTTAAAGTGGCATTAACAAAGAATCCACAATATTATATCTAATAAATCTGCCCTCTCTTTTTCAGGTGGTGGAAGAATAAAAGAGGATTTTTATAAATGACCATGCATATCTGATCACGATGACAAATCAGTGCCTGCTGATGAAACACTTGATCCAGATATCTGCACCATTTCATTGTGTGCCCCAACATTAGAACATTGAAGCACTTTAAACGCCTCTTTATTTCTTTTGCACATTTTGTCATATTATGTATGTTGAAAAATGTTTTCATTGTTTTTTTTCTGCTTTTAAGTTTGTGTTATGATAATTATCTAGTATAATCTGACATTCTAACATTTGCTGTGCATACTGTACCTAGACATGAAATTGAAATGGTTATATATCATGTCACATATACAGTATCCTACGCATACACATATCATACCAGACTAGTTTACTGAAATAATTTTTTTTTCTATATTAATATCTTACAGAGGCTAATCATTAAATACATTTGTGTTATGTATAGAAGCTTATATATGTATGTATGGCTGTAAGGATGTATGGATGTATGTATGTATGTATGTATGTATGTATGGATGGATATTTATATAACCTAGGTCAAGACAATCGGCTAGTAAAATCTGCTTAGATAGCTTGTTAGCACGAAATCAATCTTTAGCATAGGGCACTTTAAACCTTCATGTAAATTTTCCCTCTTCCATTTCACGTCTCGCATTCAAAGTCACAGGCAAGACTAAACAGCATCTGCTACGATTAATATGACACTGTTTAATCGGATTGTAATGTTAGTTTCAAAATGAACATTTTCTGAAACTTGTACGCTGTGGAACTAATGGTGTAGAAATCATAAATGTGAGACCCACGGCAGCAGTGAAGGAATACTGCACTGCAATTGAACAGCTCTGTGTGTGGATATTTACACATCTGGTATATAGAGAGAGCTGTTGTCTTTATTCGCTATGCAAGTTGGTCATACAATCATTAATGATCAGTGCAGGACCCGTCCTTAGCAGATGGAACCTTCTTTATGTAGGTTTGAAAATGTTATTTTAAATATGATATGAACAATAGGTGTACTATTAATAGTGTACTATTAAGTAGTAGTAACATGTCATATTTTACATGGTCTTTGTTACTTTGTTTTCTTTTATTTTGTCATAAGAAGTAAATGATAATCCTACTTCGACTAGATGCTCATCTTTAAAAATATGAATATTATTAATACTACTGGTTCTACTACTGTTACTAGTAATATTTGTGATGATGATGATGATTACTAATAGTAGTAGTATTTTTAATAATCCCTATTCCTGATCTGCTATTTTGCTTAAACATTGTAAAGTATCCTTTAGAGTACGTCATCTTATCATTAACATTTGGGCAGAGGCAAAACGTATTTTTAATGATCTATGCAAAAATGTTTATTATATTTGATAATAGGATTGTGCAATCAATTTTGAGACCCACTTTTGTTGTCACGGACAGTGATGTCCTTAAAGCTTTTGAAGGCAATCGGAAAGCATTTTTATTTTACATTGAAATGTAAAAGAACTGTGAGCACTATGATTAAAAATCATTTGCTATGCAATTTATGTACATCACAATGGTGAGCATGTGTCAATGTTAGCAATGTTATATTTTCCGGTGCAAGATTTTTGACATTTTTGAGATGTAGGCAACTTAACGTGATTTACTCTATTCTTACACCATTTGTGGCATTGAACTAATTTGTAATGGATGTAATGGATACCAATAAACGTTTACACTGAAAACAGCAGAGACATTGTATGTTTTTGTTCAACAAACAGTGACAGAATCCCATTATGGTTCTGCCTCAGGAATGACTATAGAATATATAGAATATACTACTATATTCCACCATTTTTAATATGATAAACCGATGCACTTTATATGTTTTACTCGTTAGAACTATTTAACAAGCAAAACATTTATGTGTGCTAGTTTGCAGGATGCACATCAGTTTAATATGTGCTGGTGGACCATTCTGATTCCCACACACGTTCAGTGGTTTTATAGGCAATGCCATGAAAGTTTACAGCTGAGGTGTTTGCAATAAAATAACTTGATCCCTGCATTAATATGCACAGCAAATAATAGCTATCATGCCCTTATGGTGTGCGCAATATCACTGTTGTTTTACTTTAGGAATGACATACATACTTTTTTTTAAAGAAGCTCAAGACATATACAGTGTAATCAATAGAAGGCACATCACAGAATTCCTCTCTAATGTACAGATCTGTTTAATTGATTAATTGTATATATAGTTAATACAGAAGGGATCATAGTGAGTCAAGTCCATAAATTAGTATGCCACCAGTGTGCCAAGAGGCAGAGTGCAGAGTGTATAGTTGAATGTAATAAAGCTGATATTCAAACACATTTTGGTAAGTCAGTACCACAAGGCAACAGAAGGCATGTAACAGGATTAGCCCTGGCTTCCCTACATTCAGAGCTGGGTCACCTATGGGGCAGGTGCCAGCGAGTCCTCTCACTATCAGCAACTGCTTAATTATTTTTTTACAGCATACCTATTTAAAACTCAGGCTGTAATTGTTGTGGAAATCACACAAATACTGTAATTACCAGCGAATAAGTAAAGCGCAATGTGAATTTGTTGAAAATAATACGCTTTCATAAGTGTCTGCCCTTCATTAAATCTCAGTCTGCAGTTCTGTGCTTTAGATTAATTTATCAACAAGCACATTATTCAAGTTGCTTTGTGACAATGTCCAAGCACTATATAAATAAAATTGAAGATCCTAAAAGTGTAACATCTATTCTGCCTGCAGTAAGCAATTTTTAAGATGCAATTTTCTTTTTGCTGTGAATGCACATAGAAAACATGTATCCGGGTTGTGTCGTCCTTATAAATATCTAAAATGTTAATGTGTTAAGACATGTTGGTTATCTCCTGCTGACAGAGTCCTGATGGAGTGTGTTTACTGAGGTGGTTGGTCGCCTGAACGCTGTACTCGCCTCTCTCCCAGCATGATTAGCATGCTAAAGCACCAGCGTTCAGGAGTCCATTATGTGAACTGTTCAGAGAAGCTCTCTCTATCCTCTTGTTTACCAGTTGCCAGGACACCAAAAGAGCATCCATGGGCTGAGCAGTGGCCTGTGCCAAGAGTGAGCAGTTGATTTGCTCTTTTAATTTCTGAATAAGCCCTTGATTGTTAATACAGTGGTTATCACCTGCTGTTGGTGGGAGAAAAAGAAATCGCCCTTGCCCATCAAAATGAATCTGAAGGACTGGCAAGCAAAATGGCTGATGAAACTGGTTAGATTTAGGCCAGGAGAAAACATATTAATGTACAGTCTGCTTGTAATCTATTTACAATGGGCCATGTAAGAGCACATAGATGACCTTATATGGGCATTATCTATAATGTTGTTTAGGTATACGCTAATGCTGATGGAAAATAAACCCTGAAAATGATACTGACGTTACAGTAGGTTGGAAACTTTGGACATCGGTTCGGTTATACAATAAAACATATAAAGCCTCTGGGCTTAATTGTACATTGTTGGAGGACGATTTTAAAAGGACAACCCCAAATCAATTGCAAATAGCCTGATATACTGACAACTGACATACTGAATTCCATTCAGCATTGAACCATGAACATGCTTTTTGCGAACAATCTAATACTTTATGCATGCAAACCCTATAAATATTTGCAAATGGCATATTTGAATAATTAAGCGCATGTAAATGAGTGTGAGAGAGAAGGAGAGTTTAGTGTATCAGTGTGTGCCCTTATTTGTAAATCAAGTGGCTGATTCTCTATTGGAGTACCAATACGTTTGCCTGAAGGAGCTGAGAAATATTTCCAGACAGAAGCCCCTTCTAAAGACAGCCATCATCCATCACTTGTGGCAGTCTAGCCCTCTCCAGAAGTACATTTTCTTTCATGTCATGTGTGTACTTCTCTTCATTAAGAGTCTAATTCAGACAATCATTTCTACCATACTTCATCCCTTAAAGCATCAACTGGCAGAATGCACCTACTTACAATAGGAGGGTAACATAAGTGTGTGTAAGTGTAACTTACAATAATCATTTGTTTACAGGAGGATCATATTGTGTAGTGGCTTACTGTTACTTTTCTTTAACGGTAGACAAATAGGAGCGTGTTCCGAGAGTTTTTCACTCTCTGAATCCAGAATAATGACTCCGTAGTAGGATCTGACGACAAATTAATTGATTGATTTCAACAATCTGCATGACACTGGTAGTTATTACAAATCTCAGACTGTTAACGAGATTAACAAGGAATGGCGATACATTTATTTTTCTCTCATTTATTTTTCTCTCTTAATTTCCATGCCCGATTCTGCTGATACAGATTCCTGAATGGTTAGTAGATTTGCAAAACAAACGGACAAACGAACAAACAAACAAATAATTAAAAAGTGCATCGGTTAAATACCTATCTCTGTAGAAGAATTACGATAACTTGCATAGAGAAAAATAATGGGTACAGATTTATTAAATGTAAGGCTATATTCAAAATTCATTTCTACTATAATCATAAGGAAAACAAAGTGATTGCCTACAGAGTGACTGCCATACTCCAGCTGTGAGAAGTGTCTGAGTCACTGTCTGTCTGGCTTGCAAATCCCTCCAGTGGGGTACAGCGACTAAAGTCACTCTGGTAAAACAAAAGAAGGAAACCTAAAGTGGAGGGTGTGAGAACAGATTTTACCCCATGCATTCAGATTATGGGAAAACAAACTGTCCCGTGGGGCGTTCACATGTAGACGGGGTCTCTATGACCCACTGTTCTGGCGTGAATGACGAAGGCCCTGCTGTTAGGAGAGAAGAGCCTGCAGAGGGTGTGAAGAGTTAACGCCGACAGCTGAACAATGAGAGTTTTGGGGGGCGACAAGGAGGAGCATGAGGGATAGGTCTGGGGTCAAGGGGACCTAAGGGGGTTCAAGTTCAAGGATATTGTCACTGTCTGGCATTTTAAATATGCATACCCTTACTGAAAGCTCTCCCAAAACTTAACTCAGAACATATATACCTTTCTTTTTTGATCACGGAGGAGAAGGCTGTGTTGGTGAAAGAGAGTGCAGTGCCTTTAGCTGATTAATGAGACTCTATATGAATGCACAGGGACTTAAGACTCAGCGAGTGTGGGAATGTTTGGAGGTTCTTTGCTGCTGATAAAGTGGTGGATTTTTTTATGAAGCAGATCACACAGATACCTTTGAATCCATACCGAGTAAAACATTGTTCCATAATCACTCCATCTATTTCAAAGATGAAAGCTCTTATCCCATCAGCATGGATACTGGAAGGTTCTGAAAAAAGTTCTAAATGGTTGATAAATGATTCGGTAATATTTTATGATGCTTGAGCCACTTCCGTCTTCTGTACACTATCCATCCAAGCAGAGATTTGAGCTAATATTATTATTTTGATGTACACTTAGATACTCTCTCTGTTTCTCTCTCTCTCTCTCTCTCTCTCTCTCTGTCTCACACATACACACACACATACACACACACACACAGAGTGAGAGCTAGCAAAAAAGGGTGAGAAATACAGAGACTGAATACATTCTGTGGTGTTGTTGTAACACTGCTGGGAGTGGGCCCTGTGCCATGCAGCACCTCTCCATCACTCCCTCTCTCTTTATAGCTTTCATGCTGCCTCCCGGTTGCCTTGGCAACTGGGATGGCACTGACACAGATGAGCAAGGAGTACGCAGCAGTGAACAACACTGCCACACACACACACACACACACATACAGAAAGAGAGAAAGAGAGAAAGAGAGAGAGAGAGAGAGAGAGAGAGAGAGACTCATTCACATTCATTCACAATGTGCAAAAACAGCGCTGCTCAGTTTTTTTAGACAAGCATGCATTACTATGGATCGGTTTATATGAATATGGATCTGCATATATGGATCTTATGTTCACCATTAAATGTAGAATACGGCGTGAATTGCATCAGCGCATTCACAAATGCCTGACTCTACAAAATCTGAGGTTTTGATCTGAATAAGCAGCTAAAGCCTATGAAGCAGGACAGGTCAATGCCAAAGCAAGTGACATTTGATCATCATCATTTGCGTGTGTGTGTGTGTGTATGTGTGTGTGCACATGTGCAGTTTAACACTCTCATTAAACTCCTAAAATTAAGACCTATGTGGCGGAGAGGCTGGTCACTTGACCTCTCAGCGTGCGCTTGTCCTTTAGCAGGATAAATCCAAAAGCAGGCGCTTTAATTGGCCCTTGAACTGTCAGTCAAGCCTCGAACAATAACCAATCAGAGGAAAAATGAATCATTGATAAGGCACTCAACACAAATGTACTTTAACGCGCTAGAACACATGACCTATCCCTTTTGAGAACCAGAACCAGTTAAGGTGCCCATGACCCTCTGAATTCTCCCACATTTACACACTAAGGGAAGAAAAAAGAAACCAGACGGATTCAGAATTGCCTTCTCTACCATGTATTTGGATCCGAAGCCCAGTCCTGGAGGGCGATTGTGGCTTCTTTTACCACACCTTATATGATGTAGCACATCTTATAACAGAATCATCACACAGCCCTTGAAGAGTGGAATTGAGTGCATTAGAAAACATATTAGAGAGGGAAATGCAGGGCAATGACTGGAAGCCCTTTCCACCGCTCTAAATGACACAAAATAACAAAGTCATTTATTCAGTGCAGCTGTTGCACCAGACATCATCTGAATGTGGGTTAGCTGACTCAGCAGATCTTCTAACAGAAAAATAAGCAAACTTGAGGTTGATTATGGGTCAGTGGACTTCAGTTAAACTCAGCTTTAAAATGTTAGGCTAATCCGTCAGCTTCAGAGCACTATACTGGGAACTTAAGATATTAAATTATTTCTGAGTATATATTTCCCAGTACTGCAGTACCATTAGACAACATTTAATGGGTATATAATAGCATCTGACACAGACATGCTTAAACTGTGCTGTGCTGGATGCCATTCAAGTCTGTCCTATATTGTTGTTTAACTGCAACTTTAATTCATTACATATTGCTTCAGGATTAACCCAGTGAGACCCCCCAACTCAGACAGAGACGAGACCTGTGTTCCTGACCATGGGATCTATGCCATAGTGACACTAGCAATTTGGACTTGTTAATTAAAGTGCAGAAACGAATGGGGGTGCAGACAGAGCTAAAGAAATGAAAATGAGATGGGGTTCTCCAGACTGTCTGGACTAGAGTGTGGGAGTGTGTCGCCCTGTGTATGGGTGTGTTCTCAGAGTGGGGGTGTCTGGGAATTGACTTGGGCATTAAATGACCTGATTGAGAGTTTGTCAGGACCCCTCCATGGCCCCCCTGCCCTCCTCCCTTTCAGGCTATATGCACGAGTGTGCGTGCACTCACGCACACGCGCGCACACACACACACAGCCACGGTCTAGTTGAGGATATAGGACGCGCCACAACCACACAAAGAGCAAGACTCAAAGGTCAAATAAGTGTGCTGGGGTGGGCTTTCTCATGCTAATGCTCATGCTTATACATGCTAAGTTTGAGGGCGAGGATGTTTCCTGATTTTCTGTGGTATGTGTCTTTGGTATCTTAAGTGTCATAGCATGAAGATACAGTTATTGCTCCCATTTGTGTTATAAACTGTAGAACAATATAGTTATAATGAAGAGATGAAGGTTGATTTTGACATTGGTTTAAAAAAATGAATAAATGAAAAATATATATACTGTATTTAAAAATAAATATCTTTTGCATTAGAATATGTATTTACAAGTCTCAATATTATTACAACCTTGTAAACATAAATGTACATTGTGGGAGTGCCCTAAAAAACAACTATACAAATATCAAACATTTAAGTCAAATTTTGGAAGAGAATAGAGACAAAATGAACATGCTTGCTTGTAGAAACTGTTATTTGTTTGTTAATAGGACCAATTCCCATAATTCCCCCATAAATAAAATAAAAATAAAATTAATTGCATATTTGTTGTAAGTCATACCATCATGACGGTGTGCCATGAGTAAAAGCTGTCTTACCAAATTCAGACCTCACCAATGGAACATAAAAATAAATGTAAATATAGGAGTATGCTGCATCCATACAAACAAATACAGAGAATTTCATTAAGAACCTTTTGAACCGAAATCAGCTAGTTAAAAATCACAGTGATGAGTACACTGCAACCAAATCAAAAGATTTCAAATTATAGGTTAAAATGAAATAAATTTGAAGTATGCATGTACATGTAAAATTCCAAGGAAATAAAAAAATCCTAAAAAAATCTAGCATTTTTAATTTTCTTTTTTTTAAATGTAAAGTATTAAAAGGATCACAATTATGTAATACAAACCCAACACTCTACAACACTAATGTGCATTCGATGACACTAATTATACTGTATGATGAGCAATGAGATTAGATGTATGTCATATATTTTTTTCAATCAATCAATCCATCTGTCTGTCTACATATATGTACACAAGTCTAAGCTAAATTTTAACCTACTGGCCAATATATATACATATACATATATGAGCAATATA
>JAOVVG010000047.1:22324730-22334967 GCA_028566375.1 Leptodoras nelsoni | reverse complement strand
GAGTGAAAACATCACCTTTGGGATTAAGTCCTGCTGCTCAGTCATTAGTAATTATAGCCAGAAGTGTGTTGATAATCTACTTGCAAATACACAAACATGCAAGTCGGTAAAATGAAAAAACAAAATGTTTTATATATATATCCGATAAAGCTGAATTATGTGACGTCATCAAAACAAGCAGAGCTGCTATTGTTCATCTATGTAGGCCATAGTGTCTCTCATATTCAAATCCCAATTAAGGATCTATCTATGAGCTCATTCAATTTCACCTATAACCAATCACAAGCCAGCAAGCCAGAAACGTCATACGTGTTATTTTTATAAAGGCGGGAAAAATGACTTGGCACACCTATTAATAGAATAATTAACTTAGATAGACTGTAAAATAAATAGAATAGGCAGAGTCATTTGTTTGTTTATTTATAAGACTTATATATATTTATTAGTAAATATATAAATAAATATATTTATATATTTATACCTAAATATATTTATTATTTGTTTGCAGGCACGTGACCTTCATGAGTGTTTATCCTATAAGAAATTTACATTTGCGCATTTTTGTGTAGTTAATAATCGAAATATATAAATTGAAACAGGGATAATTAAACGAAACAGAAGGAAGAGTGGAATTTTCTGCAGTTTCTTGAGCCATTTGAGTGATTTTGTATCAGAACTTCAAAACTATGTATTTTTAAAACTTTTAAAAATCATCTCAACTACCAGACCAAACTGAAGGAAAATTGTTTTGCAAATAAAACTGTGGAAACTTTTCATTAGCCAAAAAAAATAAATAAATAAATCAAAATACCGTTTTAAGTTTTCTGAGCACAGAAACGCCTCTGCCATTGTTTAACGCACAAAAGCGCTTTACAGGAGCGCTTGGTGTTACAGGAACCCAGCAGAATGAATTACTGGTGTTCATTTGTGTCCTACTCAACATAAACATAGTTAATAATTAAGCACTGAGGTGTAGGCTGAATATAATTATGATTATATACGTATATTTAAAAAAAAACGAGCTCCATAATGTGCTGCTTTATATAACCTAAGGATAGCAACTTGTAAGAGAAATGAATAGCGAGTGCACAGGTCCTGATGGAAGAAGCTAATGGCGGCTGAAAGGTGATTTGTGAGAGGAGGAGGAGGAGGATGCCGCAATTCGTTGCTGGAATATTAAGCGGCGCTTGGAGCTGCAGCCTCGCCGTCCTCATAGCGCAGCTCTTGTCTGCTGAGGGGCGGCTAATGAGAGGCGACAAGCTAGTGGCGGAGTGACGATAAGCAACTGGCATGGAGTCGTGGGAAACTATAAACAAACAGCTGCCACCGGCATTTTTTGATTCTTCTCAACCCCTTTTAATGAATGCTTGTAAGCTTGAATAGCAGTCGGGGGCTGCTGCCATTAGCGTGGCACTAACATTTCCACAACACAGCTATTTACAGGTTCATATTTTTAAGAAACACCTTTTTTAATTTGAAGATTTTATCATTATCCAATCCCAACGCAGAGATCCACTCAAATTCTCCTGCAGCACATTTTACCAGTGCAATGTGTCTGAACAAAGATTGGAGAAACTATTAACTGGTGGTAATCAGATTATAATCTGCAGTTTTATTACATTTAAAAAAAAAAAATTTAACAGTCCTTTTGGATGCTATTTACACAATATAATATGAAAACGCTCTATAGTCATAGTCCTCTGAATGGATTTGTATGCGTCAGTCAGACAGCCTGAGAGAGTTTATTAAGGGCCGTGTGAATGAATGGTGTTTAAGATGTCGTTGGGGAATGGACATGGCCATAATTGGTCATAAGGTGGGTATTAAACATTGTAAATGTCCCCTGGGGTTCAGCCTCAGGGCAGAGGCCTCCCTCAGTTCACCCCAGTATCCTCACAACCAGCTCATCTCTGTTAGCAAGGTCAAGCCTTCAATTAGTCTTGGGTCAGGGGCCAAAAGTGTCACCACTAACATGTGGTTGAAAAGGCTCTGCAACAGGTCCATAGCACTCCTATGACCTTTTTCCTGGTTTCGTAATGAACACAGTTTATTCAGATTCATAACAATGTGCAGAAATTGTGATATTTGGATAGATCGTTTTTCTGTTGGAGGCACTACATTTCCCAGAGGAACGTAGTGACTGAAACATGGTCTGATTGGACCTTGTGGATTTTTTACTGATTTGATTGAAAAAAATGATTGCCAGGATATTTATATATCCATTTCTTAAGCAGATTTAGCTCACTTGAAGTAACAGCTGTAAATGTATTTTTTAAGAAGTACCGCTAAAATAAAATCTAAAAAATAACTGCATATCTGTACCATTTTTAAATGTGCTGAATGAGGATCATATCATTCATCGTATATCTTTGTCCAATTCTCCCTTTTTCCAAAATTACTTATTATATATGATCCCTATTATATATAATCTTTAACATATATTAACAACCCTTTGTTCTCTGGGTATCCAAAATGACACCATTTGTACTTCATTTTAGCAATCTGTGTTTTTTGCCATACTAAACAACACAATTGGACAAATGAAGCAATGAAGCATATTCTCCATATTCATTTCTCATTGAATGTCTACTGCCTGGATTTTCTTCCTTTGATTTCTTTCATTCTCTGCGGCATTTCTCAGATGCTAATAACAGACTTGTCCATCAAGTGTCTCCACCCCTGGAGTTAATTGGTGCTGCATTTTTTCGGGCCATGCTCTGAAGTTTGGGGTGTCATTAGATCAGTGGTAGTTACCTCCCCACCTGCCTTCTCTTTGCGCCCCCCCCACCAGGTCAGCCCTGCCCCCTCAATGCCCTGTGCACCCCCTATGGACCCTTTGAGAAGGCCGACCTATATCTTTTCTCACCAAAGCTTTACTTTGAATGGGGTCTATGTAATCTCCCATGGTTGTTTTTCACTTTTATATAACGCATGGACATTTGAAGCAAAATCTAAACTTTCCCAAATTCAGATTATAAAGTGTAATGTAGATTGGGCATCACACAATCTAGTTTAAATATAATCATTATGTAATGGATGCATATTATTAGCCCTTTAATGTGCCAAATCATTTTAATATCAATGCAAAATTACTTTTTAATTATTTAACTGCACCTACTGTAACTAAAATCCAAGATTCAAATATACAGTTCTGACCAAGTAATCTGATTGGACAAGAGGCAGTCCATGAATGCTGATAATAAAGTATAACAGTACTGGGCCCTTTAATTATACATGTATCACTTGCTTTACAGGTGTGTTCTAATAAGCATTAAATAGGCTCTGTTAATGATCATTATCCCTCTTAGATTGCAACAAACATTGCAGTGCAAAGATGAACATATTTGCAAACATACACAAATATCATTAGTCATTAGTTCATTTCTTAAATGGATTATTAATCTATTTCTGTGGTAACGTGTAAATCTAGAGTATTGTATCAAGCTAGAGTACAGGAAAATGTTTGTGTTGCTTGGCAACAGTTCAGTCCCAGTCCAGTTGCATTTGTGTTGACAGAGCCAAATAAATGATTAAATAAACAGACAAATTGCAATCTGTTGTCACTTATTACTGTTAACTAAGAAATGGTGCTCATAGAACTGTTGTATAAAAGCAACATCACATTTGAGGTCATGCTGCTATACTGAATATCTGAGCTGAGTACTGAAGATAATCACAGCAGTGATGATATTAACAGCACTCCCTCTTGTGATATTGCTTGACTGAGCACTAGTTTAGATTGTACTATTATAATGACCAGCATTTTGCCAAAGCTTTTTCTTTTTCTTCTGTTTTTTGTCCTAACAATTTTGGTAGACTACATCAGAAATCATATACTTCACCGATCCACATGAAACTTTAGGTTTTTGTCCTTAGGCATAGCATGCCCTTCATGCTAGTGGGGCCTGCTAGCTACCTAAAATGTTGACATTTTGCAATTTGTTTGTTGGTGTCAGATTATTTCTAACATAATGGGGATGAATACTGGTTGAAGGGGCCCCCTGCTAAATTTTGCCTATAGATGCACACCCAATTTTGTGACATTTTCTCCATAGTGGGCACTGCATCTGCCACATTCCATATCTTAAGAACTGCTTAATCAAAAAGTTTTATAATTGGAATGCTTTCTTCCACTTCATTTTTGCTCTTTCTTTTACTTTATGTGGTAGTCATATTACACACTGCTATGTGGTATACCACATAACTACCTCTATTATAGCATACTGCATACGCATAAGACCCTGGTTGTAAAATATAATGTGAAGTGTATTTGACTCTTAACGCTTTACACTTTATGTCTGTAACACATGGAACAACAAGCTGAGACATGCCACCCAGAGGAAGTTGGGTTCCTCTTATGAACATTGGCTCCTCTCAAGGATTCATCCTTATGCTCTCTGTGTGTGAATCATGACATTTTTGAAGCCGTGTTGCTTGTAAAACCTACCTAATTGAAAAAAATTGACTAACCTAAGCAATAGTTATGATGTTTATATGTGACTTCCCAGGTCTGCTCACTCCCATACTGATCCCCACTAACTCAAGGCCTAAAGCTTCTTTTATCATTACGAAAGCCAAGGCCATGGCACATAAGAGCAAGCAGAAAGGCACAAAGGCCCAGGCTAATGGGACTTCAGCGTAATTGGCACAAACAAAATACTTGGCATCTTTGGCCACTTTCTCACTCTCTCTTTCTCTCTAACTCTCTTTCTCTCTGTCATCTCTTCTCTCTTTTCGCCCTCTGTACAGGTCCCTTCCTCCGGGCCCATGGCTTCCTGGCACTGATGCCAGTCTCTGTGTGCCATCTCGGGAAGCAACGCATCCCCCTGCTGCTGATGGAGCCTTTGAGTCTGGAGAATGGGGGTATTGTGAGGAATTGTGGGTCGTCACTGAAGTGGGTATCCGTTTGCTCATATGCAGGCCCCTCACACACACGCAGAGAGAACTCAGAACAGAGTGCCAACAGCGGATCTTAAACTTCACAGATATAAAATGTCCCCTCTGAGGAGGTGGCAGTGTGTGTGTGTGTGTTTGTGATGTGTGTGTGTGTATGTGTGTGCGCACAAATGTTTTTGAGTGACCTGGAATTTATTTATGAGGTAGAAAGAAAAGGTAGAAGAAAAGTTACAATTATTAGTTGATCAGATGGCATATGTTATGGGAACCTATATGTATAGCTTCTATAAGAATAAATAATAATAAAAAAAATAAAGCTAAAGGCACATCATTACACTATCTACACCCACTAGTGGATCAGTGTGAATGTAATTAGGATGATAGATGTTAATGGAGCCTAATGAAACAGGACTGTAGGGGAAGAAAGGTTGGGCTCAGCTTTAGCTCTATGATGCCACCTACTTGCCACACATGGCTCTACACACTCCCTCACTCTCACTAAGCAAGAATGACACATTAACATGCACGCTTCTGCTCAGTTTGCCTATTTATTGGTGCTAATTTTTTGACTGATGACACCCTTGTGCTGCCGGAAGCCTCTTAAACACTACATGTCCTTCTGTCAGTGTGAGAGAACAGAGAAAGTAGAGCCCATTTCAGGCGATGTCATCTATTAATACAGCCGCTTCATGGACAGAATGGCTCATCAACATGCAGCGGCCCCACTCTGTGCTTTCACTATGCTGCCCTAAGACAAAAGAGCATTGTGCAGCCTTCTTCTGTTTTAATTATGATGAGAAGATGCAGAATGTGTAAACTGCTGCCTGTGTGAATGTGTATGTGTGTGTGTGTATGTCTTGCTGTGCTGGTGTGAATCCCAGTGTGTGTGTAATTCAGGGTGGGGGTGTTTTCACTGTATGTGCACAAGCAATTTTCATTAGTAAATCACTGTGTGTGTGTATATGTCTCCATATATTTTGTAATTTTGTTAACTGTCGTTATTGTATGTACAGGGCAAATGGTGTGTGTGTGTGTTGGGGAGGGGGGGTGTTTTCACTGTATATGTACAAGCAATTTTAATTAGTAAATCACTGTTTGTATATATGCCTGCATATATTTGGTAATTTTGTGAACTGGCCTTATTGTATGGACAGGGCAAATGGTCTGTGTGTGTGTGTGTATGTGTGTGTGTGTGTGTGTGTGTGTATGTGTTTGGAAAAGGGTGCAGCTGCGAATGCATTTGTTGCTTGTTGCCTTCATGGAAATTGGCATCCAATAAAGCACCGGTCACAAAGGCTGTTTGTGTTCTAGGGGTGAAGAGGACTGCTGCAAAGAATGCGAGAGGTTGGGAGGGGTTATGGGGAATAGACAAGAGCAGGATTCCCATCAGAGTAATGGTGCCATCTCAGAATTCCTGTCTCTCTCCCTATTGCCCGATTAACACCCCTGGATGAAGCTCCCCCAGATTACAAACCCCTTAATTGAGACCAATACAGGAACCCCTCTGTTTTTCTAACCGTCATTTTTATTTTGTTTAAATTACAATGTATCACTGTGGTGATGAAAATAAGCGGAACATGAGGAGACTGGACAGCAGACATTCTAATAAATAGATACACTGTGTGATGTGTCACTAATATCAGTCATACTGATGCAAGCCTGGTTTCATAGACGCACCGAAGTTTGTAACATGTGAATATAACTTTAAACAGTCATAGCTCAGATAGCTTTTAATGACTGTTGGATTATCAACCTGCCCTGAGCTTTAACTGAGCTCAAGTAATGCTACATTTCAGTGTTACCCCTGCGTAGCTCCAGACAAACTCCATTTTAATATTCATGCATGACGATTTTATATATCTCTGCAATATAATTGTCAATATACAAAGTATATTGTATACTCAGTAAGTGTGCAATAAAATACAAAAATAAATAACATTAAAATATATATAAATTGCATTTACAATAAACAAACAATTAACAGTATAAACACATTAAAAGATAATTCTAGCACATACCTAGCAACCAGTAAGTTTTGTACAGTTTAAGTAGTAACTGGTAGGTAAGTGACATTTCCAGTAACCTGTAATTACAACATGTACCTAGGACCTCCAACATGTACCTAGGTAAGTTTCATTTATACAGTGGACAATTATGGCCATTAGACTGGGCCTATACATATTTTTATGGTATATTGGTATAGGTGATGTCTCCCTTAAATTGTGCTACAGTATATGAGTTTTAATACAACCCCCTTTCTTAAACAATGTAAGATCTAGTTATTTTAAATAAGCATGCCAAGCAAAATCAGCAGAATGGTTTGATAAATTACTGAAAGAATTATTCTTACCCTAATAAATTATTAATCCCATTTCTAGCTTTAAGTGGTATATGCAAACATTCATCACTATATGACTATATTGTATTATACTGTGCCCCATGTCCAATGTTCCTGGGATAGAGTTTGGATCCACTGTGACCCTGACCAGGATAAACTGGATGATCATGAATGTTTGAATTATTAAATATTTTGTCTAATAATATGTTTGGCAATAAGGTATGGTGAGATGGATTACGGACGGTGAGATGTATCAGAGCGGGGTTAGTGGTCAGAGTATGATGCTGCTCTTTCAGGACTTTCAGGACCCAGCATCAATTCCTTAGTCTTTTATCTATATTCATAAAATTTCACAGTGTTTTTTTTTAATAATTAATAGGTTCTAAATAACATTTTCATATGAATATGAGGAAGTAAGGATTTAAAAATACAGAGAACATGTGCGCGTGTGGAGTTTCCTTATTTTACTCTTCCTTACACAAGTCTCATTCCAGCCTCAGAAAAAAAACACCAACCAGAGCCAAAAATCCACATACACTCAACTGGAGAGCTGTATGTGAGGTGCACATGCCCTAGCACTCTCACATGGTCCTTTAACAGGACACACTCAATTAATACTGCATGAAGAGCTACCCTACTTGACACAGACTGACCTCTGAACTCTGACCTCAGGGTCACACTGCACACAATACGCCAGGAGTGCAGGAGGATGTGACAAGGTTGAGGGGGGGCCAGTCAATGTCTTTGTCCTTGCCATGTCCAGCTTGTTAACACTATAATGCCTTTAGTGGTTTTCCTTTTTAATAATTGCCCCCAAAAGACTTCATATTAAAAAGGGTTTACAGAGAGGACTGGGTTTGTTCCATTTATGACCACTGAGCAAAACTGGTTTACTGTCATGAATGTCGTTCATTTAGAAACCAGTTATAGGTTCTAGTGGTCAGAACTGATTATAAAATATGGTAATTAATTAAAAACCCTAGACTACATTGCCTCTAATGTGACATTACCCTTTCTTCAGTCAGGTATTTTTTTTGAATGAGGCACTTGAAATTCACTGCTCTCAGGGGAAGCAGGTGTCAACTGGACCTTCTCAGACTAAAGCTCTCTCTGTATTGTGGTAGACTGCATTCAAGGGCTGAGAACAGCACAGGAATATGTCAAGTGTAAAGCTCTTCTCTGCTCTTTTTGACGAGAGTTGCAGAGGGACAAAAGGTCCTGCACACTTTAATACTGACCAGTTACTTTTGTTGGCCTAGAATATTTCCCGATATCACTGCAGGTCTAGAATATGGCCTGTGTATACTGTATTTGTAGTATGCGTGTGTATTTACTATAGTCGCACACACACAGCCCTCCCAGTTGCAGTCTCTCAGCAGGCCGGTGAGGAGCATGTGAAGGTTGCCTGGAGGAAAGACACAAGCTGAAAGAGCTGGCAGACCCTGAACACAGCCTGCCTGTAATCCTGTTAAAATGAGCTAAAGCAAAGGCACTCTCTTCATGCAGAGAGGCAGCAGCAGATTTTACCCACTCCGCACACTCCCACTGACTCATTTACTTGGCCATGCTTTACACCCTGCAGTAGGCCGGCTTGCCTACCTGAACTAAGCAGAGAGAGAGAGAGAGACAGAGACTGAGACTACTGTTTTGGACACGCTCAGCTGTATATCCAGTGTATACAACTGCTTCAGATCAAAAAAGCCAATAACCAATTTAGATTAAATGATGTTAGATTTTGCAAAAGAATCAATAGTAGCCCAAGTTCATTATTTATTCTTATGTTCTAAATGAACCAATTACAGAAAGCGATTTCCATTAGCCCACTCATCGTTGTTACCCTGATTAGATGATTAAGTACTTGACAGCCTTCAGCCATTGTTCAGAACAGCTGCTCACCTGTCTGCATGTTAAAGCATGGGAAAAACCCGCGGCGCTGCTTCACGCCAACACGCCGTCAGTGTCGGAGCAAACCACACTCTGGGAATAGCAGGGGGGGGAGGTGCTATTCCCACTTACACGGTGTGCACGAAGCTCCGGGCGCTTCCAGAAACACGGTATCAACATAAGAGCTGCAGCTTTGTCCTCGCCTTTTGATCCCAGAAAGTGAAACTGTGCTAATTACGAGGCGGACACCATCTGGACTCGGTGTTCCCCTTCCACGGTAATTGGAGGCGCCATTAAGTGTTCGTGCGAATTAAAAGCCCTCGCCTTCATCAAGAGCTACACACAATTATTTACACTATTGTTTATTCGCCATAGCGAGGCTGTGGTGAAGGATTAAAGCCTGTCCTAAGCACATATTTTTAAAATAATCTATGTGTTGCCTACTACCGTACCAGGGCCCCCGTTTTTTTTTAAGCTAATTACTAATTAGATTATAGGCTACATAATCATAAATAAACAAATAGCCTAGACATACCTATTGAGGTCGCCTCCTGTGGTTACATTACACCCATGTCTTATTTGCACTCATACCTGATTACACACAGCTGATGGGAGCATCCCATACTGACCCCCCAAAATGTAGATGCGCTCAAGCTTAGTCATTTCAGATATTAACAACAGACATCAACATGACCCCGTGAACAGCACATCTATTGCTGAGTAGCAAACGGAGCATGAAGGTCCTAACGCTTTACTGGACGCTGCTTTAAAGCGCTGCTGAATCTACAACACTTAGACTTATTTAGCCTAGAGGGTAAAGAGGAGGAGGAGGAGGAGGGGGTGATGATATATGGGATATGTATCTTTGCTGAAAACAAAAGGTACATGTATGTAGAAGTGCTATCCTAGTTTTGAATGACACTGAGATAAAGTAAAAACCAAATCCAAATTTCATCTAGTTTACGTGTAATTCATTCTTGGCAAAAAGCCCTCAGCACATTTGTTCCATATAGCTGATTGATTATAAAGTACACTAAATCAATCTAGGGCGGCACGGTGGCGCAGTGGATAGCGCTGTCGCCTCACAGCAAGAAGGACCTGGGTTCGATCCCCGGGTGG
>JAOVVG010000047.1:22277184-22296095 GCA_028566375.1 Leptodoras nelsoni | reverse complement strand
TATCTATCTATCTATCTATCTATCTATCTATCTATCTATCTATCTATCTATCTGTCTGTCTGTCTGTCTGTCTGTTTATCTTAATGTTAACTCATTTAAATCTATTTGTGCATTACTGGATACTTCCAAAGATTTGTGTGACAGCTGGAACTCCCATCTTACATACACTCAGTTCCATAAGCTTAATATAAAACATAGTATGGGCAAACCAATGTTTTACACCACTAACATGGCTATACTAAAGTGCATAACTACCTGGAAAGTAACTAGATATCTAAAATATGGGAACAACCAAAGAATCTTGCACAGTAAGCATTTCATTAAGTCAGTTTAGACCTACAGTTGATAAAATATTGCTCTTCAGGTGACATAACAGAGACCAGGTGCCCGCCACACATCCGACAGTGCCGCTCTGCCACCTCCCAGCTCTGACGTTTTAAGAAGTGCTTATAACAGTTGCCCTGGAACTTTTCCCAGCCTGGCTCACACTGCTCCAGATCTAAGGAGGACAATAAGAAAGAGGAATTTTGTAGTCTAACTATTCAATTCATCCATAACAATGAAAAATTGATCTTCAAAAGTTTTGGGTCAGTTATATTGTAAACATTAACACCATTTACTTTCACAAATATTGTATAAATTTGGTCATACACAACTCACCAGTTTGGCAGAAATCTCCCCCGTAGGTTGGTAGACACAGGCATTTAACATTAGTACCGATGTCTACACAGGTGCCTCCATTAGCACATGGATTCTCCAAACAGCCATCTAAACATACATATACCCACTTTTAAACTGACTAGTTATTAGAATTAAACGTAACCTCTTTGCTTTAAAATATGCATATGATGTACTCCAGTGTGCAGTTACTGCTGAGCTGAAAGTAGAGCTAAGTTAGTCCACTAGGTGGAGCCATTATATAGCTGGTGAAGCTGTAAAATAAAACCTTAGGATTTGTGGCAAAATAGAAGTATGTTGTGAAGAAAGAAAATTCTGAATCACGGTATAGCTGTCAGTACTCCATTTCATGTGTGTACTTTTTTTCAACAAGGAGTTTACTGTGATTAACCAAAAATGCTATTTCAGGAAGAGAAAATGCTGATGTAAGTTATTAAGCATCTAGATGAAGAATCCAGGGATTTTGTATTTCAGCAAGCTCATGATTAGATTTAGATGACAACAATTTCAGGCTATCTAGTAGTACAATGTGAAAAAAACAGGTAGCATATTCAAAGATAAAACAAAACATCTCATACCTGATACGCCTGTTCTGTCGAGCACTCTGTCTGTTAGTCTGGGAGGTGGGGTAGTATGGTGTGTCGGGGTTGTCAGGTCTTCCTCTTCGCTGCTGTTTGGAGATTCTGTGGTGGAAGTCAGGTCCTGATCTTCATGTTCCTTCTCGTTGTCTGCCATGGAGGAGGTCAGACTCTCTGTCTCCTCAGGGTTCTCAGTGGTGGGAACTGAAGTAGGGTCTGAGTTGTCTGAAGAGTCAGGATCGTCAGTGGTTACTGGTATGTCTCCTCTTATCTGCACATCTGCTCGGAACTCCTGTGGTAGGGTAGGAGAGGTCAAGGTGTCCCAGATTGGTGTTGGAGTCATGTCTGGGATCAGTGTGACCTCCAGAGTAAAATCAGTGGTGCTGGAAATACTTTCAGTATCATTAGCCTCTGTTGTGTTCAGGAGAAGCAGGTCTGTGGAGTTAAAAGGTATGATGGGAGTGGCATTGGGATAGGGGAGGTCTGGGTAATCTGTGACTAAAGATCCCCCTCCAGAAGAGATTTCATCTCCTGATGAGTTATCTTCTTGATCAGTGTTGTCTCTTGATATTGTCGTTGTCTCTGTCAGTGGAGTTGTTGCTGTGGTATGGAGGACAGGTGCTTTTTCGACCCTCTCCTGCTCAAACTGCTTCACCTCCTCCTCTATGATACCGAAGCCAGATGGAGTATTGCTCTCTGGAACTGTAGTCTCCAGCTCCTGATGGGAATTAGCCTCCACATCCTGTGCCTTTGGGGAAATGGATGTCCCCAACAAGTGAGGCAAAGGTGTGGTCAGAAGAGCCAACAGTAGCACATTCTCATCATCACCAGAACCATCAATAGGCTCTGTCTGATTCTCAGAAAAATGTATAGGTGTCGCAGTTACTCCTGACTCATGATCGCTGTCGTTATCACCTGAACCGAGAGGCACAGCTAGGAATTTAGCTGAAGTATGTCCTGCTTCTTGATCTACTTGATCTATAGTACTGGAAGTGTCCATTGCAACAGCCTGCTCCTGACTGTGCTCAAAGCCTGTGGAAGTGGAATTTTAAGTAAATCATTTTTAGTCAATGAGCCATTTAAACATTTTATCCTGGTGAATACAATTCACTGATATTTTAGTTGAATGAAAAACACATAAAAAGCATCTTATTTTTATTTCCACTTACTCAGTGTAGGCTGACTTTGATCTTCCAACAAAGAACTCACTGTGGCGGCTTCAGGTGAAGAATGTTCATACGAAACGTCTTGACTCAGGGTGACATTTGAGTCTGAAAATGCTGTAGTCAGTTCGCTTCCTGAGCCCTCTGTGATTTCTGAAGAAGTGGTTTGTGTTGTGAAGTCCAAACTGGCATCTGATTCCAATGTCACATTAGTGAGATTACCTGCTTGTGCTTCTATTACTCTTGAAAGTTCATCCACATGACTTGACATGACTTGATCATCGACGTTGTTCTCAGGTATGGATTTAGATCCTCCATTCTCCCTTGACTCATGTGATGGCTCCATGTTGTCAGCCGTTGTGTTTAGTTTACTCTCTGTAAATGTTTTGTATTCCAGTTGCTCTTCTGGCTCCAGGGTGGTGTCTGGCATTGGCTGATAGTGTGTATGATTATCAGTCTTCACTTCTGAATCGGCTGTACTGTTTTCTTTATCCTGGTCTTCTGCTGACTCTGGTTGATTCCAGCTCAGCTCCATGTCCATCTTTAGCACTGCCTCAGAGTCACTAATCCCAATAAGCACTTCTTGCCAGGAGCTCTGAGTTGGCTCAAGTTTCTGTTCATATATTGCTGGAGTGCTGAAGATATTTCTGCTTGCAGTGGTTGTTTGAACTTCATCTAATATGGATGTTGTAGTGTCATGCTCCTCTGGCTTAAGCGTTTGTTTGCTGGAGAATGAGAAAATCTCAACAGCCCCTTGAGCCTCTTTTTCTGTCTTCTGAGGCACATGACCTGGACTGAACTCTTCCTCTGTGTCAGCTAAGGTCACAATGTTCTGTCCAATGTCATCTGGCTCTGGGGCCAAGTAACCCAAAGGGTTTACTGTCTGAGAATTATGATCTGCTGTTAAAAAATAATAAGAAAAAAAGATCAATGAAATTAAGATGCTATATAATTGAATGAAAACCCAACAATATTTGCAATGGGTGTATTTTCAATCAAAACCCAATAAAAAACAATATTAAAATGAAGGCACGCTTGTTACCTCTGAAGCAGTAGGCATCGTAGCGAGCGTGAGGTTCAGGAAAGCCTGTCTGATTGCTGTAGCGATAGACTGTCTTAACGCCAGGTTCAGGCCCTCCACACCGCTCTCGTGGGTTTACAATAGGATAGCGTACGCTACCATCAGCTAGCCAACCTGGGCTACAGTGATCAAGACCATCATTCCATGCAGCGTAAAGCTGGCTTGTACTGGCTAATTGTGCACCCTGTTGCTCACAATACGTTTTAGCCTCAGCCAGTGTGAATCGCTGTGAGGTAGATCCGTAGAACACTTTCCCTAAAGTAAAAACATTGGCCTTAAAATAGAAACTAGGCAAAATAGTAAAAAAAAACTAAAAAAAACAAAGTGGCATTATTTACCATGGATGTTCTCTATGTAGCAATAAACGTCATAAAGCTCATCATGCTCCATCATGCCATAGTTCCGGACCCCTGGCAGGCCGTCCATATCTCCAAAACAGCCCTCACGTGGCATATGGATAGGGTATCTGAGTTTTTGTCAGCATTTTATTTTATGTAAGTGTACTGGTACAAAAATGCTTTGAGATATTAATATTGTCCATAGACAAAGTCATACATTCATGAGGAATCATGCTTCTTTCATCACCATGCTAAACAGCATCACTGTTAGGACAGAATTAGATATATAATTATCCACTGACCTGACAGATCCATCTGCTAACCAGCCAGCATCACACTGCTCATAGCCACTATGGTATGCTGCCAGAAGCTGCTCTGGAGCAGCAATCTGGGCTCCAATGCCTTCACATGCTTTCTTCGCCTCACCAAAAGAGAATGCGTAGCGACTGGAGGCATGTCGATAGTGAAACACGACACCTAAGGATATTTAGATGCAGGTAAAAATGTCGATAGTGAAACACAACACCTAAGGATATTTATAAATGTTCATGGTATACAATTAACAAGCATTTATTTGTTACTTATATGCATAAGGTTTTATGACTCTACATGGCTATGGGTTGATTACCTTTCACTTTTATCTGAGCCAGATCATATGCATCCTCCAATCCCTGCTGAACCTCACAGCGGTAGAATCCTGTATCATTGTGCCTCAGGCTGTCCAGCTGGAGAGTGAGATCAAGTGGAGAGGAGGCATAGTTTGGCAGAGAGGCCCTCCCTTTATAAAGCTCATTGATTTTCACCCTTTCCCCTTGTGCCACCAGGATCTCGGTCTCTCGTCCAGAGGAGAGCATGCTCCACTTTACCCGTGGCATGATGTGCCCAGTGAAGTAGTCAAAGGAGGACAGGTGTGACACAAGGCACTGCAGAGTTAAGGATCCTCCCAAAACAGCAGACACTGGAGGGATGTCAGGGATTCTAACTCGCAAGGGCCTGGTTTCATCTGAGGAAAATATACGATGTCACTTGGGATATAGCACAGAAAATGACTAATGACTCCATTCTTTTCATAAGGGGGCAGTGTAGCTGAGTGGTTAAGGTGTTGGACTACTGATCAGAAGGTAGTGAGTTCAAATCCCACCTCAGCCAAGCTGCACTGCTGGGCCCCTGAGCAAGGCCCTTAACCCTCAACTGCTCAGCTGTGTAAATGAGCTAACTGTAAGTCGCTCTGGATAAGGGTGTCTGCCAAATGCCATAAATGTAAATGTAAATAAGTTCCTCAATACATCCATTTGATGTAAACAGGTAACAAAAAATATAAGCATCAAAATCAGAATATTGAGAAAACAATCATTTGGCTCACACATCAAAGTTAGAGAAAATCTAGTCAAGTGACTGTAAGAGCATGTGTTGAGCAAATGAACAGCTAATAAAGATTCAGACAGTATTCAGGTTTGACCTTGAACTTATTTTAGCTTCTACTGTGACGAGCTTTAAAATACATTACATCCTCTCGAGAGGCAAAACAGCGATCTGCAGCCGCATGCACTATGTGTTGAGCCACATTAATCATAGCCTTGTCCGTATGTAGAGATGACACACCTGTTCCTGGTGCAGGGACAGCAGAGGACAGCAAGACAAAGGGACAGATGGCACACAGCAGTAGCGACAGGAACATCATTGATCTGAGAAGGGAACAGGGGAGTGCAAGGATAAAGTTAACCACGTTCACAGTGAAAGTAATGTCTGCTTACTGTGAATAAAAAGAAACCAATTTTGCTGAACATATGGTAGATAGAATAGAATAGAATAATTAGGCCATTTAAAGAAAATGGAGTGTCAGAATAAGATCCACATTTTCAGACTGAAGCAAAGGATGCAAACTAATTGATTTGTTGTCACCTGTAGATAGTTTGTAAAAGCATTTTAATTGTAGAATCTGATACATGCCTTCACATGCATGTGTCCAGAGGGAGAAAGAAAAAGAGAACAGAGAGCTAAACTAAGTGTGTGTTCTTTGTATCTACTGTTGCCAGATCAGATTAATTCCTCATCTTTATCTCTTACAGTGCAACTTACACAAATCAAGACAAATTAAACTTGTGTAATTTAGTCATTGTATTATATTAAATAGAGTATTTGACTGTCCATATCTATACCTAAAAAAAATAATATAAAAACAGTTAAACAAACACTTGGCTCAAGACATTCATTATAGCAACCCTCATGAGGTGTGGTCTTCCTTTACAGAAGCAGATTCTGCAAAGTTATTATTAATGTTGGATCATGTAAAGTGTTTGGCTTTACTTTGAAAGCTTTGGTCTTGGGTAATTTCCACATTAACATACTGTACGACTGTTGAATAAGCAGTTGGGGATTGGTAGATAATGGACCTGGCAACCCTGTGTGAATTCCAGTTGGCATGAGCCAGGACTCAGTGGGCTTTTGGCGCTCTGGGGTGTGATCAGAATTCTGATGATGAAACTAGTTATCTCTCCTTAACCTGTTATTTGGCTCAGATGTCTTTATTCTCTATTCTTTGCTCCATTTCTACTAATGCATCAGATTATATTGGATCCTTAATATGCATCTCTAACCAAGTAAGGAGGAAAAATATAAACCCAGCATGTGTAGCTGCTATTGAAGACTGGATGAAATAAAGAAAGAAAGGGCCACCTGCTAGACAGAGTACACTAGCATTTGTAAAAAGCAAATGAACTGCATGGTTATGCTGCAAAGGGAAGTGCTTGAAAACCAGATCAGACCGTACACTGGTGGTCATGCAATTTTGTTACATATATTGAGTTATATATGCCTTTTTTTGGATTAGCAGATTAAAAACTCTGAGGTTTTGCTAAAACATTCTACACATAAATAGCAAAGTAGACATCGGATGACAATTTTAGCAAAAACATGCATTCAAACATTTAGAGTTTGTAAATTCTCAGATTATTGCGTATGTCTACACTTCTATGTATATGTAGAACATAGACTAGCAAAAACAGTCCATTTAGGCTTTACTTAAATTGAGGATGAATATACTGTACAGCATAATTACAACAGTGTATAATAATTATAGTAGCATGTAGTGTAATTATAGAAGTCTAATCTCTACTCTTCAGCCTTTTTTCTGACTCTTGCAGTCTTGCAGTCTTGTACAACTATGCATATTTGAAATGAAAGACTTCAGGGAAAGATGAGCTAGTAGACAGTGATACTCCAGTCGAATATCACCCATAGACATTAGATTTAAATTCAGTTTAAACAACCTGAGATATAGTTAATCAAATAGACAGGCATCTGTATGGTTGCAAATGTAGGTTGTGATACCACATCTTTTTACTGCTGCTGTGAGGTTGGTGGTAATACAGTAAAACCGAATCACAATAAAAAAAAAAAAGACCTTGAATCTGGTTTTATGAATACCTAAGCACCCAAAATCAAAGAAATAAATCCTTCAATATGATTCTGCTTCTGATAATAGAGTAATGATTTGTTTTAACCACAAATCCTTATCGTTACACTAACATTTCTGCTTTGAATTACAGGACAGGGCTTTGCCACAGCTTAAGAAGCCAGACACAGGGATCTGTATGAAACAGAAATAAAGCCCAGAATAACCCACTCTGTGTGCATGAAAACCTCAGGCACAGAATAGCAGGACATCTTGAAATCATACTGCTTTTTAAAAATGATGTGGACAAACCAGGTCATAAGAGTGGGGGGAGACAACAGAGAAGGAGTGGGTGTCTGAGAGCACTGGAAACTGGCATTAACACAGTACCAAAAAAAAAGAGAAAGTGCAGTTCTAAGCAGAAAAGCATTGGGTGTGTTATAATCGGCCTAACCAGAGTGAATCTTGGACTTAATGCCTGGCTTGGGGGGAAAATTAAAGAGGAAGATGTAATTTTCAGTGGCAGTTACCAGAAACCTCAGACAAAATGAAGCAAAACCCAAATGCCAGGAGAGACTCACCTAAACTTACAATCAAGCTGCCAGCTCTCTCCCTATTTATGTCAATTTCTCTCCCCAGAAAACGTGCCATTTCCTCTGTCTTTATTTCTTGGTCTGTAACATTTACAAGATTGTCTGTTCCTAAATTGTTAATGAAAGCATTGGGGCAGTCAGCTTTGATCTGCATTTCTGTTCCTTGAAAGTCATTCCTCCCCAGTGCTCTCAGTACATGGCCTATAGCCATGACCACATTTCCATAATCTAAGGGAGAATGAGCCAGACTCCTTGTTCAGAGGGTGAGCGGGGGAAAGCACAGTCCATAAACCCCAGGAGCATTTAGACAGAATACTGAATGGCTTTGGGAAACTACAAGTCAGTGATAGAGGCCAGGCCTTCCTAAAGGTCAAATCAGGATGAAGAGGAGGAGCAAGGTGAGCAGAGAAATAAATAGGGAGCAGAAGTATTGGAATGCCATTATATCAGATATGATACTTTTATCCCCTACACCAGGCCATGAGATGGTTCTCGCCAGCCTTCTAGGCCAAGTTGAATATTATGGCTAGTTCTTTCAATGGATTGTTAGAAAATGCAGCACACGAGTTCTTCACATGCCGTTAACACTGTGGAATGAAGCTTTGTCTACTGCTTTGCTAGAATTCTCAACCCTGTCCACCCTTTCTAACCTCACAGCAACATTTCCCTTTCAACAACACAGTCTTACTGGAAATCTAGTCCATTTTGCTCTGAATGAGCAAGTGGGTGTAAAGCTTTATTGAGGGAGACCTGTCTATTTTTGCATTCTATTATTAGAGCTGTCTAGGATTTGTATGTGACATAAGAATAATTATTGCATTTAATATCTACAATACATGACAAATGGGTTCTGAATTATTATTCTTGTATGAAGGAGGTTATGGGAGTGAAAGATAACATGAAATATGATATTAAGCATTAGTTTTGGTGATTAAAACAATAACTTTACTCAAATGTGTGTATAAAAGGGGCTTTGAGAAGGAAGGCAAAAAGTTTGTGAACACTTAACCATCACATTTATATGTGCTTATTGAACATCCCGTTCCAGATTTCATTCCCCCTTAGCTGTTATAATGCTTTCAATGCATTAGTGAGGTCAGGCTCCGATGTTGGGTGAGGAGGCCTGGGGTGCAGTCAGAGTTCCAATTTATCCCAAAGGTGTTCAGTGGGGTTGAAGTCAGGGCTGCGTGCAGGCCACACAATTTCTTCCCCACCACCCATGGAACACCATGTCATCAGGACCTCGCTTTGTGCACAGGGGCATTGTCATGCTGGAACAGGTTTGGGTTCCATACAATATACAAAGTCATCCTATATGTGCTTCCATCTTTGTGGCAACAGTTTGGAGAAGAACTACACATGGGTGTGATGGCCAAGTGTCCACAACTTTTGGCCCTAAGGTATATATGGCACATGAGGATGAGGGACAAACTATTTTTTAATTTTTAAAATCAAAATATTAAATAAAACAATAATAGGGGAAAATTACTAAAAAAGGAAGAAAATGACAATATAAGCTGCAGATCTCCTATTTAAGGAAGGAGGAGCTGACTTGTGTAATGAATCATTATGGCAGCCTTGCATGTCATCAATCATATTTGAACCTTTTTTTAGATCATCAGTAAGAGCATCTGGATATCATTGTGGAGATTATGACACATGAGACTAGTTTAGAATATATGTTGAATATATGTTCATTTGACTAAACTCTGGTAGTTATATTGTTCACACAACCACATTTTTATACGTAGCTAGCCAAACAATAATATATCTCAGTTTAGGTTAACTCTGTTACAATGACTGATCTGGATTTGCTTGCCCCATATGTATCCATGGTAAATCTTTTGTATCCAAAGTGACTACATGGATGCAAAAAGGGGGAAAAGATAGGTCTTCATTATGATAATCACAGGAATATAGAGCAGACATACAGAGCAAGCAGAGGACAGTTAGGACAGATTAAGTTGGTAGCAGAATTTTTGGACAGCTTTGAAGAGCTGGGCAGTCTATGTAAGGTCGTTTCACTTTTAAATGCCAGGAACAGATGACCTCTCTGAAACTGACTGATTCTGAGTATTTAATCATGAACCTGACAGGCTCTTGAATAGACTCTACACTATGACCTACATAAGCCAAATAGCCTATGAATAATCCAAGCAATGTTAAAATGTTTAGCAATGAATGAAAAAAGCCACAAAGAGCAGAAAGCAGTTGTAGTACCTAAGAGACTCAAGTAGTAATGAATGCCTGTAAAATGGGATAGCAATTTTACAGTAATTACAATAATATACTGATCAGACAAGGAGAGTATGTTTTAACACTTATTCATACAAACACCAGAAACAGCAAACACAATGAAAACAATTAACAATCAATTAAGTTAATAATAAGCAGGCAGTTCTAATGTGAACCTAATGTGAAAAAAAATATACATAGCCTATCAGATAATTTTGAAATGATCTCTTAGATATAATAACTTTCTGCACTGACAATGCGTGTAGGTTATACTGAGTAGGACAGACTATACAGGGGGATCAGGAAGAAGCAAAAAGACAGTTACCTACCGCATCCTTATACAATCTGCATTGGATTTATGTTATAATCTTGCTCCAGTAATGTGCTTTTCTGTAGTAGAAAGGCGAAAGAAGGAGAACCTGTGCCCTGTGTGTGCACAACCCGGAGAGCCGGAGAGTGAGAACGGAGAGAAAGGGAGGAGAAAAGAGCGCGCAGGAAGAAGCGTGGAACAGCTCTCTCGCTCTCTCTCTCTCTCTCTCTCTCTCTCTCTCTCTCTCTGTGAGCACTTTTTTTTTCAATCCAAAGGATGATGAGGGAAAAGTAGGACAAGAGTGGGTTGGCCAGATAGATGCCAAAGAGTCCAAATGATTTTTTTGGAGCGTCTTTCTGGCAGCTGAGCTCATCAGGTCAAAGTAAATAATGATGATGATGATGACAATGATGAGGTGAGAGGAGCACAGAAAGCATATCCACCCTGTTGCTGTTGCTGATGCTTCCCCTCGGGCACACTGAATAACAGGACATATTTACACCATACCGCTCTTGATAAACGTTGAGGACAAAGCAAAATCAAATTCGTCATACTGCGATATTGAATATTCCTTTAAGAAATTTGACCACACAATTCATACTTTTAGTTAACCGATCAGTTTTCCGTTTTTTTCCCCTTTTCTTATTTTGTGCGCCTTGAGCGCCAGAGATTCTCCCTACATAAGAAAAAGGCAGTAATTAGATGAAGGTTTCAGTGGCCGTGAGCTTTTTTAACTCATTCAAGGTCTCACTTAATTAAGCGTTCATTCTTGGCATGGTCCTGATTAAAAAGTCTAACCTGTTAGTAAAAGATTTTACCAGGTTAAGGATTTTGATGAAGGATGAATGTTTGGGGGACGATCCACCAAAATGAAAGAGATTAGTGCACTAATTACATTAATGGTCCCTGTAGATCACCCACAATGAAGTAAACCCTGACTAAACTAAACAAACAAAACCACAATACCCTCTAGAGATGACTGCACATGACAATCCAAAGAGTTCAGTCACTCAAATCACATTCTAATCTGATGTCATTCATCTTTAACTACTTAATCCTGCTTGGGGTCATACTGAATCTAGGTCTTATCCCAGCCTATCCTGAGTGAGGAAGGAATACTTGGATGGGATGCCAATTAAGCGCACCATGTATTTACACAATCACACATTACCTACCAAGCCAGGGTGGGAGGCAACCAGAGGACCAGGAGTTCTTGTAGAAGCAAAGCAGCCCCAGACCATCACACTACCACCACTATATTTGACTTGGTATGATGTTCTTAGGGTGGAATGCAGTGTTAGCTTTATGCCAGATGTAAAAGTTCCACCTTTGACTCATCAGTCCACAGAATTTATTCCAAAACGTCTTGTGGGGCTAAATGTTTTTTGGCAATTGTGAGACAAGCGTTTGTGCCTTGCAACTCTCCCATGGATGCCATTTTTTGCCCTTTGTCTTTCTTATTATGGAATAATGTACATTGACCGTAACTGAGGCTATTGAGGCCTGCAAGTCTTTAGATGTTCATCTGTTTTCGACATTTTTCTGTTTTCTTGGTGAAGCTCTGGCAGGCCGGTCGCTCCTGTAAAGGTTTGCCTCTGATCCATTTTGTGTATACATGGGTCTCACTGTGGTTCATCTGAGTCACAGATTTAGTAATGACTTTATATCCCTTTCCAAACTGGTAGATTTCAGTGACTTTATTTAGCATCTGTAATGAAATCTCTTAAAAACATGGCATCATGTGCTGCTTTTTAAAATCTTCACATTGCCAAGCAGGTTCTATTTAAGCTATGTTTAGATTCAACAGGTCAGACAGTAATCATGCCTGGCTGCGGCTAGTGAAACTGAACCCAACAGTCAATTGAATTTGGTTAACTGGTTGATTTGTTAGCTAGGGGGCAATTGCTTTTTCACATGGGTGATATAGGGTATGAATAAATCTTTACGTCCAATAAATGGAATGATCATTTAAAATTTGCATTTTGTGTAACTCTTGTTGACTTTTGTCTTGTTTTGTTTTATAATCCTTATGTTATAATTAGTTTGATGATCTGAAATTTAAATGTGACAAATAAGTAAAAATAGAAGAATTTGGGAATGGGGCAACTACCTACCCCACTAGGATTAAAAAAGGTTCAGTCTTATGCCTGTAATCCATTGATCTGTATGTAATTCACATCCATGCTGATGCCCAGCAGCTGACTCATTTGTGATTCAAGTCTGCAAATGTGGAAAAAAAAATCCATTCGTGATTCATGTCTGCGGCAACAGAGGAACTGAAGTATCTCGTGGTAAATAGAATGAATGAGAGACAGGGTGAATATCTGCCTGGCTGCAGCTGCGTTGTCCCACAGAGGAGGATGAATACAGCTTTGTATCCTTAATCATGCAGCCTGAACATCAGACACTAGAGGAATTTAACATATAGGTTAAGCATAGTCAGACAGGAAGACTAACAACACACAGAGGCTTCCTTGCCAGCAGTGTCCTTAACCAGGCTAAGCAGCCAGGTGCTCACTCTAAGGAGATCATAACCTTTACACTTTGAAGCTGGAAAAACTGGAACATTATACAAGGTTTATTGAGAAAAGGAATGTTCCAGACAGAAGTTTTTCAGCTGTGCAAGCAAAATGCTTCTGTATATAAAAGAGGTGAAACTAACTGTTCAGGTTTTTACTAGACCTTTTAAGGAATCATATTCTTTATTGTCCCTTAAATATCCCAAATGTATATACATACTGTACACTAGACATATACATTCTGTATAACTAGATATATTAAGAGTGACATGGTGGCAGAGTGAGTAGCAGCACAGTTCCAGCATCCCTGGTTAAGATCCTGAATTTGGGCTACTTTTTACACAAAGTAAGTCATTCTATTCAGGGGTTTTTCATTTTCCTTCCCATCACAACAAGATGAATATTTTAAGTTTATGTGCATGAAACATCATGGACCATTTTACACTCAAATGCTTGGTACTCTACAACTGTGCAATACAAAATATATACATATATAAACATATACATGCCTATCTAAAACATGAAGTAAATATAGCTGGAATATCGAAGATTGGCTCCTTTTATACAGCCCCTTGGTATGTATAAATGTGTCTGAGCCTGGTGTGTTGCAATGGGTTGGCACTGAAGAGTGCATTTCTGCCTCACACAAAGTTTACATATTAGGATTCAGAGCCTCCAAAACCCTGACCAGGCTAAAGCAGCTACTGAATTACTGATACATCAATTGTTGCTGAAGTGTTTCACTACTGGAAATATTTATTTAAAAAAGGTTTCCCATTACATCTGAAGTGATGGATGTTCACAAACAATACAAAGCTTCATTTAAGTTTAAACACATCATTTAAAAACATCACTTTTTAATTGGTTGAACCACTTAATTCACTTTCACCAAAAGATTAATGGCATTGATATTTGGGGGGGAAAAAAACAAAACTATCCTTGGAGCATTACTCCTGATCCAGCATACTTTTCAGTTGGCATTACACATTGAGGTGAAGTATGTGTACCAGACATGCACTAAACCCAGTGGACTTGTCCAGTGGACTGCTGCAGAATGAAGCGCTAGACCATTCATCAGTCCAGAGAAATTCTTTCCAATAGTTCAGTGGTCATAATTTACACCACTCTGGTTCACATTTGGAAGTGTGCATGTTGATCTTAGGCTTCTGGGCAGATGCTTAGCCATGGAGACCAATGTTGTTTAACTCCAGATGAACAGTTATTGTGCTGATGTTGCTTGCACAAGCCTTTGGAACTCGGCACTGATCGCTCTGGCCAAAGTCAGGCAAATTTTCAGACTTTGTGTTTTGAAAGTGTGACTGTTCTGGACCACTTTGTGGCTAAGTTGCTATAACTCCTACAGGACATTTAAAATGACAATCTCATCAATTGTTGTTGACCATTTGCCACATTACGATGGAACCATAGTTAAAGTTACTGAGCCCCCCTTTAAATTGTAATACATACTTTAAATTGTATGTAATGCTGTCAGGAATGGGTGTACATTGATGTTTTAATTCATTAATTACTATTAAGACATCCCTGGTAATGTATACCTTTAACTATGTAATGTATTTGATAAAAGACCCATAATTAAATGGAACTTCTGATATAGAATATATGGTATACATGTTGTCCAACAGTGTTCTGCTTAAGGAATTTAGTATACCAGTAGCATACTTTTAAAACTGAAACACAGGCTTAAAACATCATACTAGGTATGCAAGACAGACAGACAGACAGACACTTTATTGATCCCCTGGGAGAAATTCAAGGCACCAGTAGCTGCTGAACAACTGCATGCTGTTTTAGTCTTCTAAAATTAGCTGGAAAATTACTAATGAGGTAACATTTTGTTTATTTCTGCCAGTTACCAAACCAACACATCTGCACACAATTCAGATTGGTACACGGTTAAAAATAGGGATGTCTAACTGGTAAACTTTCCATCAGCACCCACCGTTTCCAAACCCCTACTAGGAAAGAATGAAGTTGCGTCAAAAGCGTCTAGCTTTAGCGTACCACATCCACAGTTGTCTGCCATGCCCTTTCAGCAAGACTAGGTTTTCCAGCAAAAATCATTTCATTTTTGTAAAGGATATAGGAGACAATCTTCAGACAAACGCAAAGATATTAAGTATATGATCCAGTTATTCCCTTGTGCAACAGCTTGGCAAGTAGAACTTACAATTTGGTGTAATGTGTGCTGAGGAAATGCTGAGCAGCCTTTTCTTTTTGACCACCCTCTGAAAACAGACGGCCAATAGCTGACTCAGAACCCTATTCGCCAACTGTAAAGAACGGTTTAGTGACAACGTACTACAACAAGCTCACTGTTACCCAAATATCAAAGCAGAAGTCAGGGATCTGTGGTGTGGAATGAATAAGTGATGTACGAGTTGGATTTGAGGACAGGACGGCCGCGTGGATGATCCATTGAAGAACTGGTGATGGAGGCTTTGGATGTCGTTTACTCCTCTTGAACAGAATTTACGAGCGCTAAAAAATGCAAGCCACAGTCTTAAAAAAAGAGAGGTAGAGAGGGTGTGGAGACTAACCCACCCTAATGTTCCCAGACATTCCATCAAGCATGCTGCCATCCTGCTTCTACACCAGCCTCTGTTCCAGATGTGCCACCAACCTGCATCCATGCCCCAATACATACCAACAGTAGGCACACAGGATTTGATGTGCCACAAGATAAAGGAAATCGAAGTGGAATTCAACAAACCTTTACAACCACTGACAGTTTACTTTTTTTTTTTTTTAAATAACAAGTTGTACATATGGTTTAACCTGCAAGCATGCCTTCAAACTGGAATCCTTGCAAACCAGACAAGCAGCATAAAAGGCTTTAAAATGGATTGTTTTTTGGTAATTAAAACTAGGCAGAGTTTAGGTTTAAAGGCTGATTTTAAAACACTGAGCTTTAATTAACTAGAAGACTTGGCATCACTGAGCAGTTCTTTTTTTTCTCACTAGGAAGTAGCTTTTGAAGCCAGAGTCCTTTCCCATTCCACTGCTACCATTTTATACAGCTCCATGGTGGCTTTTGCATCTTCTACTGACGAGTGGCCCTTCTTTCCCACCTGAGGACACAAGTGGGGATTTTTAGTGAAAGCCTCAAAGCAAGATTAAAACAATGTAGCTTTAAATCATATCTATACATTTGTCTGGATCGAGAGGTTTACAAAACCGGATGAGCCGAATCGGCATCTTTCACTTGGATGGAGGATAAGAACACTTTACTACAGAACAGATAAGAACACTTTAATCTACATTTCCTGAATTATTATTATAGAGTACAGCGTTGCATATAGGAAACTACCAAAACTACATAGACGCATCAGTCGCACAGGATAGAAGCTGAACTCATTACTGGAACTTAAAATTTGTTTAACACAGAATGAATGGTCGAGTTTTTGGTCACTAACGCTTTGTTTTCTTTAATGTCTAACAAACCTGTATATCCTTGTTCAAAAGAACCTTTGTGAGGGTCTTCAGAGAGGCAGGTTGTTTCTCAGGCAGACCAGCTTTCTGATTCAGGATGGGAATGCGTGAGGTGTCTCGTAAGAGGTGGACAGGATGGGAATAGTGCAAAACCTTAAAATCATTCTGGACAGCATGACCCACAACCACTTTCCCTGTGAGGATCTTTAAAATCTGTGGGCAGATGTGTATTAGGAATGACTTCAATACAGTTGAACAAATTTAGGAGAAACAAACTGCGATTTGTGATGTTAGCAATTATGAAGCATTTAAGACTCTACTATGTTACCTCTCCCTGGGCTTGTTTGAAGGGCGTAGCTTTACGGAGATCTTGCCATCTCACTCCACTCCAGCGAGTGCGCAGATCTGTGACTGGATTAACAGGCTTGATGAACTTGTCATAAATTACATCTCCATCATAGGAGACTATGCTGCAGCGGGCCAGCTCACTGCAGTGACCTTTAGGCCCTGTGCCTACCATCTCACAGTCAAGGGCTACATATTTCATCGGGTTGTGCAGTATTAAACTGGATCCTTTTTTAGATGTTGACTTTGCAGGCACTGCGAATTCCTTGATGGTCAGCGAGTTTCTATGCATGGAACTGGAAGGATTTGTGGACAATTCAGACTCTAGAGTAGTACATTGGGGGAAAACCACACTTTCTTGCGAATGGTCCTTTCTTTTCCAATGCAATTTGTTCTTTTTGGATCCTAAATTGTGACTGTTATTTGTGTTTTGCTTTTTATTCAGTAAACCCCTACGCTCCAGGTAGCGCCTCTTTCTAACAAACTGTTGGTGTCTGGCATTTCCTCCTTCTTCTTTCTTTTGGCCTTCATTATGGCTAGGTCCACTAAAGTTCAAGTTCAGAATAATATCCGACATACTTCAAGAGAGCGAATGTTCCACAGAAATAACTGCGATATTTCATAAAGTTCTCTTCATTACAGGGTCGAGTTCTTAAGTCCAGTGGTGGTGCTCAGCTGAACTGCTTATTTAGCTCCTGCATGTGGATGTTCTGTGCAGCTTGAAAAGAAAGAAGAACAGGACAATATTAATAAGACATTAATAAATGTAGTATTTAGTAGACTACAGAACACAGAAAGCTAGTTTGAGTGCAGTATATTGTATCCATGTATCCATAATATACACAAGTCTTACAGCTTTCTCTCTGTACATTTATCACCACAAGTCTGTTCTAAATTTATTCATGACGCTGCTCTGAGTTTCTGAGTATAGTTTATCATGACTCTATTACCCCATTTCCACCCATTCAGCTCTAGTTCTAGTTCTACTAGTTTTGTGCAGAACCACTGTAACTGATTATGTGTCATCAACAGTGGGCGCTACACAATGCACCATGGAATAAACAGTAGAAGCGAGATAATGGATCACACTGATTGCCTGCGCACTTTAAACAAAGCATGGTTCAAAAAAAAAGGAAAGGAAATGTTTCATCAGACCACTGCATGTTGCTTTTTCCTGAGGATTTCTCACTTCCAACCTATAGAATATGACACACACAATGTGGTTCTCATTGAAAAACCTGCTGTTTTTGGTTGCAGCTGGGGACCGACTTTTCCGGTTCTCAACCAATTTATTTTTTGGTTGGGAAACTACAAAAGGTTCAAAGTGAGGTAGAAACTGGTTCCATGTTTTAAAGTGGGTAGGCCATGTGTTTAGCAGGGTGATGGGAGGGGTGGGTGCAAGCTCCACTACAGACTGCCCGATAACCCGGCACGCCGTTATCATTGGCAAATAAGAATTGCGAAAGTGCGGATAAATCAATATCAGCATTTATAACGTCCAATAAATTAAAATAAAGGAAAGGAAAGATGCAGAAAATTGATCCTCTAACCATCATGAGTGTTGTCGCTGCATCATTTGTCCACCAGAGGACAGCACTGCAACTCCACCACTTCATTTATTGTACATAGCTTCTTTCCTGGGTATTGGTCAACCATTTTATAAACATGTTATTTTCATTTTCTAAAGAAAAAGAAATTTGATTAAAAAAAAAAATCTCTTTCATGTTCATATGGCAGGTCCACACACACACACACACACACACAAAAGGTATTCACAAGTGTGAATACTGTGTGAAGGGTGTATGCAGAGGAACAGTCACACATGAGAGCACTTCAGTTGTGACCTGTGCACTTTCTTTGCCCTCTCTTGACAGTACTACAGTTTGCTCAGGGGTCAAGGGGCAATTCATGGCACCTTGCACTCATTTTTAACAGGATCACTGATACTGCCCTGTGTGCCCCAGACGGCCGACCTTAAAAACGTAGCCAAGGGGGTCACTGCTAGCAACACACGGCAGAAACCAACATGAACACAAATAAATAAAATATTCCAGGATGACTCTGATTGTTTAGTAAAAAAATGCATCAATGCATCTCTAGTTTCTCTTATACTGGATATTTAATTCACATTAGTGTAATCAAATGGAAACATACAGTACAGGCCAAAGGTTTGGACACACCTTCTCATTCAATGCGTTTTCTTTATTTTCATGACTATTTACATTGT
>JAOVVG010000047.1:22260746-22275190 GCA_028566375.1 Leptodoras nelsoni | reverse complement strand
GCCACTATCCTGCAAGAAGAATGGCTTAAAATCCCTCTGACCACTGTGCAGGACTTGTATATGTCATTCCCAAGACGTATTGACGCTGTATTGGCTGCAAAAGGAGGCCCTACACCATACTAATAAATTATTATGGACTAAAATGACAGGTGTTTCAGTTTCATTGTCTAACCCCTGTATGTCCTCTATTCTTCAACTCATGGTGTCTTTTTTTTTGTTTTTTTTTGTTTTTGTTCTATTACAACTTTATGCAAGTCTACAGGGAGCTTGGCCTCATCACATAGGACATCAACAGAGTAGCTCATTACCAGGTAGCTAGCTAGTTTAAATAATGTCAACTATGCTCATGGACCAGTGACAAACTCACCTCAACATGTTATTTACAATATATGCTTTCTCTGTCACTCTCTTGCAACATTTGTAGCTTCCTCTCTTAGTCTCTGTCGACCCCTCGCTCAACGGCTTGCTCTAAAAAAAGTATATTTTTTCCCGGATATTGTATATAATTTGTGGGCATCAAGGAGCCGCTATCAATATGCAGGAGACTCCCGGAACTTGTGGGAGAGGTGCGATGTCATGCATAACGTGATCTCAAACTATGTGATAAGTAAATGTCACATTGTATATGTAAAAGTTTTTCCAAAACAGACATATTAGATATTATTACTCTGCCCTCCCTTATAAGTTGTAAGCAAATGAAACCTATTTTATACACTTTAAGCATCATAATAGTCCAACAACACTAAGATATAAGCACTAAGAGATAATCAGTAAGAGATAAGCACTAAGAGATAATCAGTAAGAGATAAGCACTAAGAGATAACACTACGAGATAATCACACAACACTAAGAGATAAACACAGTTACATATTGTGTACTAGGTTATCCTGTGCTTGCCACAGAGAGTGTTGTTACTGCTGTTCACAATCTTCTTCTACAGATTGCTGAAACTAGCAGGTCATGCCTGCACATTATCACTCATCCTGAAAGCGCAGTAGCCTTAGAGCGCAGTATCTCCATAGGCTCCGGTAATATCAGCCTGGGCTGATTTCTTTCTAGCCCAGATTGTAGATAACAGGTGGTTCAGGTGATTACACCGAATAAAATATAATAGATTAGGGCTGATGCATCCATAACATGTCATCAGTATTGATTGAGAAAACATGTGGAATAGAGTCCCAAGTGTAATGAACGTGAATTAATTTTTAAAAAATACATTATGTTTTTATGTTAGCTATTATAGATAGATTTTTATCCCTCCATTCGAATATAACCAGCCAATCTTATTTTTTTTATCATAATGTGGTGTAAAATAGCACATTAAAATAGTTCTTTAATATAAATAAAGAATAGTTTTTGATGCAATATTGTATTTACTTATATTTTGACAATTCTTTTAGCTACCCTTCTGTATGGCCTCTATCTTTACTGGCACTACGGGCCACAGCTCACACGCTGGCATTTCCTCGGATGTGTCCAGCCCACCTCTCCAAGGACACAGTAAAGCCAGAAGAATTTCACTCTAATCGCAGCCAAAGCTCTCTGCTTGGTCATATCTTCCGCAAACATGTGAAACCCAAGAAACAACATGAGATTCGTAAGCTTGGTGCGGTAAGTTAGGCTCCAGTACAGATTTTATATTGTCTGTGATTATTCACCATTATTTCAGGAACATAAGTATATTAATTTCACCACTTTATTTCAGTTGGTTAAGCAGCTATGTGACCAGACTCAGTGTAGCAGCGTCATTGATGTTGGGTCTGGGCAGGTAACTCTTCTGACTCTAACTCTCCTAACTTTCTGGTTGGGTTTACTTTGGTTTATACTGACAAAAATGTGGATGCTCACCAAACCTCTGTGATTAGAAATCAAGAATCAATGTCAAGTGAATCATGATTATAAGGAATACAAAAATGACAGTGAAAGAGACTGATTGTCGATGTCATAAAGGTCATTTCATTTGTGATATTTAGGTTTTTAGACTAATCTGACTGATGTTTAAATGGAGAGTGATCAGCAATGTGGTCCCACAGACTTCTAATTGTATAACCACAAAAAACCAACTGCGCTTTGAAATTCAACATACGGCCATGATTCAATGTCAAATTTAATCTCATTTATGTTTACAGGTCAGGTAATTTCTATTATTTTAACAATGGCCTGGTTGTTGGTAGCAGGATATTTGAGTATTTCAGAAACTGCTGATCTCCTGCGATTTTCAAACATAACAGTGTGTAGAGTTTACACTGAATGATGTGAAAACAAATCACAAAAAAAACATTGTGTGAGTGGAATTGCTTGTTGTAACCCACATCAACGTTCAATGTTTTGTGCATGCTGTGATGCTCACCATGGTAGTAAATAGTGATTATTTCTATTTTTGAACGCTTCCAATCAATCTGACCATTTTCTTCAGACCTCTCTTACCAGCAAGGCATTTCCAGCCACAGAATTGTCCCTTACTCAGTGTTTTTTTTTCCAACACACCATTCTGTGTAAACTCTAGTCACTGTTGTGTTTAAAAATTCCAGGAAATCAACAGTTTCTGAAATACTTAAATCAGCCCATCTAGCACCTACAACCACTCCATAGAGATGTCACAGAGGTCACATCTTTTCCCCATTCTGATGTTCATTGTGAGTATTAAACTGAACCTCTTGACATGTATCTGCATGATTTTATGCATTGTTATGCATTTATGCTACTGCCACATGATTGGCTGATTGGATAACTGCATAAATGAGCAGATGTCCCTGTTAAAGTGGACAGTGAGAGTGTATTCACTATTAGTTGGTTGTTAACAACTCTAGCAGTCCATGTTGTAGTTTTGGGTCTGTCATACTGTTGGACTGTTGAGTACTCCACTAAGTATCTTCTTTCATCATAGGGCCATTTAACCCGTTTCTTGTCATTTGGACTTGGACTGGATGTTACTGCTGTTGAGGCTGATCCCAGTCTAGTTTCCATGGCATCTAAATTTGATGGACAGCTCCTCTCAACCCTTGCCAAAGAGAGTCGTAAGGTATTTTTTAAACAGCACATTATGTTTCGTCTATTGGTACAGAGGGACATAGATATTCAGTGACAGCATTTGCAATTTTTCACTTTTTCAGACAGGCATAACTCACTCAACACTGGATTGTGTACCCCGGCACGTAGTCGGCTGGGTTAACCCCAGAGACACTTGGGAGATTTTCCTTCAGCAGCTGGGAAAGAGGGAGAAAAACAGTGAGCGTTACCCAGGCACGGCTGGACCATGTAAAAAGAGACAGCGGGTATCGATGACATCAGGCAAGGAATGTGAGCTTGAAATGGAGCTTGTTTGTGGAAGCCAGCACTTGTGTGCAGGGGACTGCAGTTTGGTAGCTTATGCTGATGAGAATGCAGCTAGGTCTGTTCTTCAGCAACATGAAGAGGAAAGCAATGACTGTGCAGCTCTGTTAGACACTGCGGCGAAAGATCACTGCCTTCGAGCTGGTTTTGGGTGGACTTCATCCATGCATCCTGAGGTCTGTTCTATCGTTAAAGAACCAGTGTGCTCGGATTTTGTACTGACTGGACTTCATGCTTGTGGTGACCTTAGTGCTACTCTCCTCCGCCATTTTGCTAACTGCCCCCATGTTCGAGGAATCACCTCTGTAGCATGCTGCTATATGAAAATCACTACCAAGGAGAACCCTACGCCTCCTGGAGTTATACTCCCTTCTCTGTCTGATAACACAAATGAAGTATCACAATCAGAATATGGCTACCCAATGAGTGAGTGGGTCAGACGGTTGCCAGGACACGAACTATCCTATAAGGCCCGTGAGGGAGCGTGCCATGCATTTGAGGAATACCTCCACAGGTTGAGAGATGAGAGCTCATTGCTGAAAATGCACTGCTACCGAGCTGCCCTGGAGAGCATCATCAGAGCAGAAAGGCCTCAGCTACGCCGTGCAGGCATCCAGACCATTAAAAAAGCCCATATGCTGCCTTTTGCAGAGTCAGTATTATTCCAGCATTCTTAATAACAGTTTGGGTTTGTAGTTAGTAATAGAAGGCAAGAACATCTGTAATCTTGATTAGATTTGTTTGGGCTGTATCAGTTCTACCTCTCAAGCACGCCTTAGCAAAAATGCAAATTGCTTAATTTTATGCATGTTGTGTACAAGGTCTGTATTTTAACGTCAGTGTTCTTTGCTATACGTTATCACTCAAAAATGCACCAAGGAAAGTGATAAAAAATGCTGTTAGTTCTTCTGATTCACTCAGCAACAATGTCTTCAAAGCACAGGGAGATAGGTACTGAAATGCACCTATATGTGATGCTTTACAGTAACCAGCAACCTTGGAAGGAAATAAGCTGCCTCTTGGCTATTTTAGTTGTGAAGTGAAGTGAAGAGAAGAGAAGACATACTGTGCTTAAACACAGAGGAATTTGTCCTCTGCATTTATCCCATCCGTGCAGTGAAACACACATATAATAGTGAGGTGAGCACACTAGCCCGGAGTGGTGGGCAGCCCTATCCATGGAGCCTGGGGAGCAGTTGGAGGTGAGGTGCCTTGCTCAAAGACACTTCAGTCATGTCATGTTGGTTATGGGGATCGAACCATTGACTTTCCGGTCCTGACCCACATGCCAATGGCTAGAAAAGTTTACATTCCCACATTCTTATTAACCGATGTACTTCTTTTTCCTAGAATAGAAAGAAAACTTTCCTCCACATTAGCCTGGGAGTTACCCTGTGTATATAGACCTGCCAGGTTCTAGGCAAGTGATCTGTGAAATTACTGTATCGAAAATGTCCTTCCACAGTGCACCCCTCCTTGGGGTGACTGCATTATTTATCTTCAGGTCTAACTATGTCTGTCAAATTTGTACATCAGATCCGGTAACCTGGAATAATTACTAAATTATCCATTTATTTCCTACACAAAAAGCTGTGCTTTGTTTTAGGCTAAAGCTTATTTTGCAAGGTTTGTAGTTTAGTACAAGCATATTCTGTCTCTGAGAAACTGTACCACAATATTATTGGTCATGGGTTTTTTTTCCATCCTTTGAGACAACAGAGCTTATTGCTTTCTTTGTTTTTATAGGTATGCCCATCTTGGGCTCGCCCGTGTTGGTTTGCCTACTGACCTGACCTTTGACCCTGTCAGTGTGGAAGGCCTGCTGGAGCAGCAGGGCAGAGTGGTGGTATATTTCAGCCTGGCTCTGCTGCTGGCTCCGGTTGTAGAAACTTTGGTTCTTCTGGACAGAATGCTGTTCCTGCAGGAGAGAGGTGAGGATTCAGGAGAGATAGGGACTTGAGTTAGCTAGTTCAGAACACCACTTTGCTTAGCTCTAATCATTGCTTACCATAATTATTGTGGATCATCTAATCATTTATAGGCACACAGTTTACCATTTAGTACAATTCCTACACTTATTACATTATGGTTACATTACACTTAAATGCTTTAGCTTATTTTTTATTTTATTTTTTGCATATCTGACATAATATTTGCAGGTTTTCAGAGCCAGTTGATTCCGCTGTTTGATCCAGCACTTTCACCCCGAAACCTTGTTCTTGTAGCAGTGAAACACAATGAAGATGGAGAAGAGATACTTTAGCAGAAAAATTCACACCAATCATCTGCGTTTAATTGCACTGATGGTTCTGTGTTTCTTGGTGTTACTTTAATGCAGTGCTTTGAATTTTAAATGACATTTCAAACTTGCTGAAGTATTTTCTGATGACTTGTATTGCCATTTTATGTTTTTTTCTGCTTTATTGAACAAAATCTGGTCTGGAAACTCAGTAGTGAATAATAGGCAATATCTTTAACAACAGTGGCCGTACATATTTTAAACTTGTTCTTTAATTTGAGACAAAATCTTTTCAGAAAATTGAATTCTCAGTGTAATTTCATGCCTGTTGCGTCTAAATTGCATCTGAGACTAAGTTATTGATTTTATTTTGATATAATGTTTATATACACGTTGCTTTCCCTGTGTGTCTGTTATTTTGTTAGACAACCTACAACCAAATAATCCTCTTTGGCCCACAGAGGAAATTGTATAGACCTCAACAGTTCTCTCATTGTTACCAGAGTGAATGTGTTATACAGGTTGTTTTACATTAATGCCTCTGATTAATTACCAGGTTTGATACACAATTAACATACTGGGAGTAGTTAAGCCATTATGTGTGTATTCAGTTACATTAGAACTGCTGAGTGGGTGGCCTTTGACTAGCAGGCCCTGCCTGAGACCTAATAGTATTAATGAAGGTATCAGAGCTCAGGATCTGTAGTCCACCTCATAAAACATTTAGAATGGCACAGATATGAACCTACTATAAAGTTGTAGACAGAATCAAAGATAGAAAAAGTTTAATTGAAGACAGGAAAGACTAATAAACTGCTAAACTGCTTTCTCTGCCAGGTATATCAATATATATCTATATCTATCTATCTATCTGCTGGTGCCTTTCTAACTCATGGCTCCAAAACTTGTCATAGGTATTTAACTGTATTGAGATCTGATGAGTGTGAAGTCTATAGCATAGATTTATATTATTTTTATTTTCCTCAAACCATTCAGTGAGCCCTCATGCCCTGTGGGTGTGTGCAAAGTCCTCCTGGAAGTGACCAAAGCCATCAGGATAGAAATTCTTCTTTATAGGATAAAAGTGACCAGTCAGATGAATGTTGTATCGAGTTGTGGTGATGCTTTATTCTAAGGGGACACATGGAGGCGAACCATGCCAGCAAAATAAAAAAAAAAACACCCCCAAAAAATAACACTGTTTTTTCTTTTAATTATATATAAGTTGGTGGAAAAAAACTATCTACATCTCCATCAGCTGTTAAGTGTGTAATACATTCTACATTTCAGATTAAAGCTTTACTCATGTGATTTAACAAACAAATTAAATTTGTAAGTAAAATCTAAATATCATCCATGTTTGCACATTTCTTTGGTGATGTTTTACCTTATTAAGGTTGTGAAACTAAGTTAGCAGCAAAGGAACTAAAACTAATGATGAGAAAAATACAAGAAGTCACGTCCATTTAAATTTTTATATGTAAAGAATAATCAAGTATGATACATTAGATATGTTATATTACTGTATAGAAGAGAAAGTCCAGATGACCTGAACAGGCATCAGTTTTTCATACACTCAACAAAGAAATCATTACATGCCACAGTTAGTGCTGCCACCAGAATTACAAATTCGTGAAAGTCCACTTCCCCATCTCGGTTCTGATCAAGATCATTTATTATCTTCTCTACCACCAGTGGATCTTTGCTTGCCTAGAATGAAAGAGTGTGTGAGTCAGAGTTCGAATTCATGACAATCCAGATTAAAATATGGCTAAAATAGCTTGAACCATCTGGTTAGTATGATTCAAGGTAATAATCTGCTTCTAGGAAGCCAGATAAATTAATGAGAAAACAAACTCACAGCTAAGAAAACGCTTAGTTCTCCTTGTAGTAGACTCTTCAGTTCAGCTTTACTCAGTTTGTATTTGTCCCCCTCCTTGGAAGAATATGTGTGAAACACTTTGATAAGGGTCTCCATTGCATTTTCCAACTGAGATGCCATGTTTTCTACAGTGATAATCTGTATAAAACAAAAGTTGAAGGACCAAAAATCATTTCATTGATCCTGCATCAACCTAATTCTGTAGTCACAGCAATGCCTTATGCAGTTATATGCGACTCTTTAGGCCTAGTAACAATGTCTTTTAATCTTTTATGGGATTCTCATCTATGGCTATCCAGGAACGCAGAATTATACGTTTGTTGAAATCTATCACTACTTTTGTTCATAAAATAAAAAAATGATGCAACTATATTATGCTGCTTTACAAATAAGATAGATTTTTCTTTAAGAGTGAACCAGAGAGCTACATCTAAATTACTGCTTTCTAGAGAGCTACATCTAAATGGAAATCAAGGAAATTGGCAAAAAAAGATATTACTATATAATCAAATTATGAGCAAATATCTAGTGCAAATAATGTTCAGTGGAGATATGAATCAGTAATCCATTACTTAAGGCCAGAGGTCAAATAAAGACTAGGGTTGATATACAAGGTGGTGTAACCTAATTAAAACATATAATAGCAATGAGAGAATTTACTCTTAACATCCAGACATGGCTCTTGACATGTATTAGAGTATGATTTAAGTGAATTTAAGACCATAAACCCACAATTGTAAAAATGTACCATATAACCCACACTTGATTTACTTTAAGAAATGTCTTAGTTATGCATTTTGCTGTCTTCTGTTTTTAGTAATAGACAACTAGCATTATTGTGTAGTTTACTGCAGCTTGTGTTTTACACATGCTAGTAAAAGATGATGGTAAATCTATATAATGAATACTATGCAAATTCACTTGCAATTAACTTTGTTCTTTTTGTTTATTCTAATCCATTTCAGACTGCTTAGCCTACATTCCAGCAAACGTAATCTGGTCTATTCAGTTACACTAACAAATTGAGGAATTTGTTATCTTACCGAGACAGGGAAGGCTGCAGTTGACACCTGAGGAGATTCACTGTCTCCTCTTTCTAGCATCTCATGCATTAAATGGCAGTGGCTTACAGTGCACCTCTGCCTTGTCTCCTTACAGGACTAAGCACCTCCTACTGCCAGTTATAAATTAAAAATTACAAGGGCTACATAACTTTCTTTAAGCTATATATTAATAATAAATTGTATAAATAGGCCATGGCTACTGTCAAGATAGTATCCTATCACATGCGCTGGCATTAGAAGCTATAATAAATAGTAGTAAATAGTGAAAGGCTTTAAAAAAGTTGCATGCAAATTGCATGCAAAATGCTGGAAACAGACTTGGAGACTTTTAGCAATCAGAACTGCTCCAACATGTAATGTTATATTAGAAGTGAAACACCTTATTTACCAGGCTTTGTAACTGACCTCACTTACACTTAATCACGTCACCTCATTTATTCAGCCGCATACGTTGAGCAAGCTGAAGATTCTCCAGAAGATGGGGCTATTACTACTCAAGTAGCATTTATATGCATTCATCATTGTACGTGGGAAACCTGGCATAAACCTGCACCAATGGGAAGTCATGAAGGTACATACATTTACAATTTACAAATATTGATGCTATTCATACATCTACCCCTTGTCTGACCTTACATGTTTAACAATTACTTGTTAAATGACTAACCTGAATCTGCTTATCATGGTTTCTCTAAAGTATTTCTCAAAATATACTTAAATCATTATCATCTATTTGATATTGAACGTTTTTCTCCCACTTCCCTTGAATTGGCTGCTTGTCCATCAGGTTGGATTTCTTTCACACCTATTGAGACTGATATTTAGTGTTCTCGATCTGACATACAAACTGCCACCAATTCAACCCAACACCCTTGACACAGCATTACACTGAATTACTATTACAGGACTATTGCAGCAAAGTATTTACTGTAGCTGTCAACTATCTGCATCAGTGTAGTCCTGAATCTGTGGAGTTTTAAAACAATGATACTTTGTTTTCCTGGCACACTTCTCAGCTAGGCAGCAATGTGTTTAGGCTGCTGGGGCCATGTAGATATTGCCAGCTTTTTATTATTATTTATTATTATTATTTTTTATTTATTATCTATATGTGTACACAACAAAATCTTTTCTTTGCCCAGTTCCACTCAGAAAAAAAATTGGATCAGCGCACAGGGCCAATCCTAGTATGCTCTGCCATGGCTAATCCCGTGCCCTTGGAACCTTGTTCAAGAACCCAACATATGGCCTCTTGGCAGTGCAAGAATTTGAACTCTCAACCTTCTGTCCTTAACTACCTAGCCAACATTAGCTTGCTAAATCTGTGTCCAATTACTAAAATATCTGTATATCTTTTATTAGTATGATCTCACCAGCATGTAATGTTAACCCTAATACCCAGTGTAGAAGTTTTTTTCACAAATGTACTTTATGTTCCTTGGTAGATAAAGCTGTCCAAACTACTTCCATAAAAACAAACTAAAGATTGGCATCCAGGATGTTCGACAGCAAGGAATGCGTTAATAATAAGTGCCAAGATTGTCTTATACAAAAGAATCATGTGGTCAATGCAATGCATTTTATTAAAGCAGAAGAGAAAAGTAACAAGACCCAATCAGGCATTAGTTGTTCATACACTGAACAAAGAAATCATTACATGCCACAGTTAGTGCTGCCACCAGAACTACAAACTCCTGGAAGTCCACTTCCCCATCTCGATTCTCATCCAGATCAGACATTATCTTCTCCACGACCAGTGGATCTTTACTTGCCTGGAATGAGAATACAGCAGTCTCAAACTTGTATTTGGAACAAATTTCAACCTAGTATAATATGGCATAGAATATTAACTCACAGCCAAGAAGTCACTTAGTTCTTCTTGAAGAAGACTCTTCATCTCAGCTTTACTTAGTTTGTATTTGTCCCCCTCCTTGGAAGAATACGTGTGGAACACTTTGATAAGGCCGTCCATTGCGCTTTCCAGCTGAGAAACCATTTTGCCACAGTGATATCCTGTGAGGAACATGAAGCATTAAAGTCCAATCAAGCCTTTAGTTGTGATTTCTCTAACATCACATTAATACGCCACTCATCTGTAACCAGCCCTCTAAGCAAAGTAATTAATTCATTGTAATTCTTTTCAATGATAAGAATTAAGTAACATAATTACTCTGTGAATAGAATATGTTGCACGCTTGCCTTCTACTCATTATGAACTGTTGACCCCTTTACAACTCCAATCCACTGAGCAATTTCTCAGTGCAATGGAGGGATCCGATGTCTCAGGGTAACAAGTTGTTTGGCCCCAGTAGGCTGATGATGTTCAGAGGGAATAGGAGGACAGGCATGCATCAAATATTTAACTAGTCTTTTGTTGCAGTTTAACAGGTTGAGAATGACCATCTAAAATTAAGCAATGTTCTTAATATAGAACTTCTAGGAAACTAACAATAAATATAGCAGAAAGTAAATGAAGACTTTGGTAGGCCCAGCATTCACATACCCAGTCTGAACTTTTGACTTTTCCACAACAACAAAAATCCAGACAGAAGTATTTATTAAATAGTACAACCACCCACAGGATGCCATATAACCTACACCAAATATGATTTGATTTAAGAATTTAGCAAATTAGCTTTGCTTTTCTAGCGTTTCTAGGCTCCACTGCATGTATAGTGATTTATAGCCAGCATTATTGTGTAATTTAATTAAGTAGTAAACTTACACCCACAAACCTGAACCTTATAAAAAGCGATTTAAAAAATCCTTCTTTCTTTGTCACTGCGGTGGTAGAGCATTTATACTTTTGCACGTAGTTCAATTTAAAATTTTACTTAATGCAATTATGGTCCAATTAAGTCCTATGCACTTAAAACTTATAAAAGTACACCATGTAAACATTTCCAAAAGCATATTAAACGGTAAAAAATAACGTTTCAAGTCATAACTGTCTTGTTCATTTCTCTCGTTAAAATCTTTTAATTTCACTTCGGCTAGAGAATATTTTTTCTAAAGCTAAAGTTTATGTCTATTCTTTACCTTTTTAAGTAATTAAACAAAAATCTTACCGAGAAAGTAAAAGCTGTGGCTGAAACCTGAGGAGAAATGGCAGCGGTTCACCTGCGTGCTCTAATTAACTTCAGACCCTCGGCCGCTCCTCGCCCTCTATAGGCGCCTGCTGAAGCGCCAGAGCTACAATAAAACAGCGGAACAAGGAAGTAACTCAACGGACAAAAAATCTCTTTCACCATAACAAAAGCAAGCTTTAATTATTTGTTTTTATTAAATTTGTGTATGTCGTAGTCAAGATTGCTACTGAATAGTAGTATGCAAAAGTTTAATGCAGAGTAAGAAAATCAAACTCCAACAGCACTGCTGTGTCTGATCCACTCACACCAGTACAACACACACTGACACACCACCACCACATCAGTGTCACTGCAGTGCTGAGAATGATCCACCACCCAAATAGTACCTGATCTGTGCTGGTCCTGTGGGGGTCCTGACCATTAGAGATCAGAGTAAAGGGGACAACAGCAGAAGAGGTTCCATTTCTGTCAACCAAGAACAGAAAGCAGAGGCTGGCCCACCAAAACTGGACAGCTGAAGACTGGAAAAAGTAGCCTGGTCTGCTGAATCCTGATTTCTGCCAAGGCACACAGAATAAACTGATCTTTCTGTTCAATCTGCAGCACAAAATATATGGCTTAAATATAGGGTTGCCCCTAATGACACCCACTCTTCCTTCTTTTCCTCTGCTATTAGAAATTCCAACTGCAAGCCGAAAACGCTCCTCGTTACCACCATACAAATAAAAATAACAATAAAACTTACCTAGCCTTCTGCAAATGCTGTTTCTCAATCAAGTTATGTAAATCCTTTCCTAACATCTTTCTAAATAAAATAAAAAAAATGTTGACAACCCTCAGACTTCTTTCCAAGCATTCTGTTCACTCTGTTTTACTCTTACCAAACCTTTGTTACTGAGATAATCATGAGATGATCAACTAATCATTTTAGTTAGATCTTGCCCCTGCCATGTTCCTTAATATTATCTGACTTATGTATATGCTTCTTTTTCCTCCTTTATTAGTTGTTCAGTTGCCTCTACCACTGTTATGTTGGAATGCAGAAGACAAAGGCAGTAGATCCTCCAATTCTCTAAAAGCCTGAGCTGGGTCCCAAACCCATTTCTAATCTCCATTTTGTAGTAAGGTCTGAAAGAGTTATTGCTCCCTCAGCTGCAAGTCCACCGAGTCTCCAATAATCACCATAAGCACTTTCAGCACTTGTCATGATTGTAAATGACCTTCTATACCCCATGGATTCTGGTGCTATAATAAATGTTTATATTTCTTGATCTGATCTTGACAGCTGACAGCATATTATGATATAATCCTTGCCTGTCTGTCAGTCAAACAGTTCACAGATCTCTCTCTTGGTTTAATTCTCACTATACTGTACAGACAATCTCAGTCATTTCATTTGAGAAATGAAGAGAGACACATCCTCTACTCAACTCATGGTGTCTCCCAGGGATCTGTTCTTGACCCTATTCTCTTTATAATCTACTTTTTCCTTATCATCCATCATCACAGTCTCAATTGTTACTGTTAAGCTGATGACACAAAGGTGCAGAATACAAAATGCATAGCTATGATATACAGATTAGACATGAGCATAAAGCAATAGTTTTTCATCTGTGAGCTAGGGCCACCCAGTGAGTCATGCTGGTACTGCAGAATATTGAATATTTTTGAATAAATATACTATTATCTTTATTTAATTTTTCACTTTTTCTCATTTTTGCACCCACTTCCCAAAAGACCAATAAGGTCAACTTAAGACAATTCCAAGGTAATTTTGTGATTACAGCACAAAACATATGTTGTAATCACATAATTAGGTTTTACATCAAAGAAAGTTAGTTTGCCTCTGAGATTTGATACGAATAGGTATAATTTTCACCTAAAGTTTATTTTAACTAATAAATACTTGAAAATGACTAAAAACAAAATGCATTTTAGAAATTGCTCAACAATGCTTTTAAGAATAAATCTGTTGCCCTAGATAATTGGCCGGTTTTTGGTGATCATTCATGACATATAGGTTTTTAATGTCTTAACATTTTGTCCGTTATTTCGACTTACTTATCATTGCTGTGATAGGTCATATCACTGGCGCAGACGAAGCAGCATATAGAAGGGAGGTGAACAGTTTGGTGACATGGTGTGTGGACAACAACCTTACCCACAACACAGACAAGACCAAGGAGATGATAGTAGACATGAGGAAGGAGAGGAGACCCCATCATCCATGTGTTTATCCAAAACCTTGAGGTGGAGAGAGTGAGCAGTTTCAAGTAGTTTCAAGCATGTCACCCAAAATCCTCAGCAACTTCTACCGTTGCATCATCGAGTCCATCTTGACCAGCTGCATCATGGTGTGGTATGGCAGTGCTACTGTAATGGACTGCAAATGCCTGCAGAGTGTGGTAAAGACTTCCACAAAAATCACACGGACTGCACAACCCTCTCTGCAGAGCATCTACCATTGCAGAGTCCACAGGAGAGCTGCCTCACTCATCAAAGACCCCATGCCATCCCCGACATGGTCTATTCACACTTCTACTTTCAGGCCGGAGGTACAGAAGCGTGAAATGCAGGGCAACCAGATTAAAGAACTCCATTAGACTCCTAAATAGCTGAGCTGATGACTCCCTGATGACTAACACTTGCACACTTGCACATAATTGCACTGTACTGTACTGACTGTTTACCTTTTGCATATAGCTGTAAAGGTATGTTTACACCATGGACATTTAAATTTTTTTTACAATTTGCACATATATATATCTGCTCATTTGCACTATCAATATTTTTTAGTTTATATTCAGTTTATATTTTATTCTATCTTTCTTATTTCA
>JAOVVG010000047.1:22230558-22240911 GCA_028566375.1 Leptodoras nelsoni | reverse complement strand
TTCACATTCTGCTCTTACTGGTGCAATGTGCAATTAATGAAGATTGGCCACCAGGCTGGTCCAATTTAGCCATGAAATCTCCCACACTAAAATTACAGGTGTTTCAGTTTCATTGTCCAACCCCTGTACATGCGTCTATGTAAACTTGAAAATACTTGAAGATGTAAAACTGAACGTTGTGTACCATTCCATGTCGATTTCCAGTGATTGGGCTGTTGTACCCTTTAAGCTTTGACTTAGCAAATGCCTGGTCAATGTCCTCAATTGAGTATGCACAGACTACAGTTGTGTCCCTGTTACAAAGTCAGCGGAAGATGCATACACTTGTTATGAGTTGATTTGGTATGAATGCACCATTTTTGACATTTACAAATCAATTAATTTGTGAAGAAAATGTTACATTTTGAGTCATGTTATATTTAAGCAGTGCTGTTCCACTCACCATGCATTAGAGAAAAGTCCATACATGACACCAGTACGATGTGGGGATGCCAACACAAATGCTCGTCTGATGTTATTGTACTGCTGAGGGGTGCTGGCTGTCCCACACATCACACGAGCCTTCAGGAACGTAGTCCAAGAGTCAGGCAACACTGTCTTTATACCCCCCTCATCATTCTAACTCAGACCGACACACACACACACACACACACACTTAACATTAAACATCATTAAACATTAAACCATCAATATAGTCTGTACAGTCTGTCCAGTCAATATAGCACTGTACAGTCGTTTCATACAGGAGTGCTCCTCAATGTTTAATTACTCCTCATATGATGTTTTGATGGGTTACTGTATATGGACAAAAACATGAGACATGGCTACCATGCAGATTCTTCCAATCCGGGCCCTGTATGGTTCTTCATCCAGATCAGCAGTCTTGTTGAACTCACTGAAGAAAATGTAGATCTCTTCATTGTATTTCTGTGTTGCTGGAATGACTGCACCTCCAGCAAACTGAGGGCCTGATTAAAAGAGAGAAAAAGATGGATACAGAGACAGAAAGAGAGATTGAGAGAGAGAGAGCAGCTGATGTTTCCCTAAACTAAATCATTTCAACTTTCTCCACTGTTAAATGTTCTGCTGTCAGATACATCTATTTGGACTCCCTGACATCTCCATTTCATTGATGATCACATGACAGCTAATCTTCTATTGTGATGTTTTCTAGCAAACATGTTCACAGAGTGTCTTGACTGTCCTCATTTCAAAGCAGAGACAACTTGAGATTGTTTGTATGAGTTGCACTTTCTCACTGAAAATGGCCTCTAATAAACAATGTTTTGGTTTATCTTTATGTTTGGTTTGTTAATATATATTTAGTTTAATTTGTAAAACATATCAAGATTTACGTTACGTTTGTGCAGAAAAAAGATCATATGTTTTAAGGTTTTGGACAGGTCATTCTCACTGAAGATTACCTTAATTAGGTAATTGCATGCAATCTTATATATAAACTCATGAATAACCCCCAGATGTGGCTTCCTTTTAAAGGCCATAATGGCGTATATCTTCTTGTTTGGCCAGACTGCCATCTCAATTGTGGTCCTCATGGTCCTTGTGGTTCTACATTTGTTCCATTTCCCAGTGATGGAGCACTATGAGCTCAATTTACTTAAGTGCATTAGTGAAGAGTCTTTATACTTATCCAATGGAGGCTTATATAATTATCTCACTGAGCAAGATTTTTTAATACATTTGCAAAATTGTCTTTTGTATTGTTATTTTGGGTTACTGTGCATAGACTGATGGCAAAACAGTCAATAAAATCTATTTTATATTACATCTATAGAATGATAGGAACAAAAACAGAAGAGGTCTATATACTTTCCAAAGCAGCTGCATTCAGTCTGCTGTATAGTGCTTGCACCTTAAAGGCATTAATAGGTTTCTTGGGGTTCAAAAGGCACAGCATACAATGATTGAGCATTTTAATACACACTATAAAATACACATACAAGTGTATGAATGTACCAAATGTACACAATTCATGTACCAAGGCCAAATATGTGGTTTTGCATATCTCTGTGACATTCAGTTTTCTTTTGTGGGAGCTTTCACATATGATTTGCTACCTACAGCTTCATAATACTGATCTTTAGTTTAATTAGTTCTCATTTATTTCCGTTTCTTTTAGGACTCTCTTATATAATGCAAGGGTGAAGTTGCCTGTACACAAAGTCATCTCAGCAGTTCAAAATATGTGAATAATCATAATACAGATCATAATTAAAGGAATCTTAGCAACAAACAAAATTAAAGAATTAAATCTTGGCATGCTGTGTAAAATTATTTTCAGCAGGACATTTAAATGTTGTAATCTGAATATAAATAATATGGTCATGAACTGCACTGGGAACAATTATCAATGATGAAATATGGTCTACAGATTGAGTAGTCTACATGTTGCAGAAGATATTTAACAGTTTGGATTTTTAAGCCTATTTTTATATAGGTTGTAACATCTCAGTTCACTCACTTAACAACCATTTGTTCTCAGTCTTTAGCAGCTTGTTGGAGCTGTATGTGCGACGTATAGAGCCAAGCTGTTTTCCCGTAGCTGACAAAGCTGAATACAGGCTTCCATCTGAAAAAGAGAGAAAAATACAACAAGAGAGAACTGTTCAACAGCAACCTTCATTATGTAAATAGAGACACTGCACCTGAACAATGTCTAATAAAATGATGCTAACATGCAGATCTACAAATTAATTCATTTGTTTTTTTTATTTGATTTTCATTCATGACCAGTGAACACTCACACCACTTCCTTTACCTGCTGAGAGACTGACAGAGCGTTGAGAGGGGACAGTCGGAGAAATATCTGAAGCTGATATCCTCTGTCCATTTTCAGGCATGTCAGTGAGCACAGTGTTATTCACCTAATGCAAGAGATGTACATCTTAAGATTAACTATTGTCTATTGTATACACGTTCCCATGTGGACTTCTCCTTTGAGAGGAAAACAAAATTCTGTCCTATAACGGTCTTACACCACCTGCACCACATTAGACTATAAGATGCTATAAGCATTGTCAAGATGGTGTAGTGTCAGCAAAAAACAAAACTGAAGTGGCAAATTTAAGAACAGATGCATGCAAGACTCATTCAAGACACTTTCAGTAAGTGAATTCACCAAAACATATGAATTTTGTAAAAGATTAACAGGGTTTTTCTTTGAAATTGGTCACAGTGATGTGTTAATATGAATAGTAGCCAAATATTATAGTTATTCATTATAGTGACTTCTTGTATGTACATACTAAATGCAGGTTTGTCTTTGAATGATACCCAGAAGAATTACATATTTAACTCCTTACCATTTGCCAACATTTTGGAGTGCCGGCATTTGTCCCACACACCACAAAGGTGTCATTGACTTTCTCAATGACAGTGATGAAATTGTCACACTCAATCTTTGCAAGAAGAAAGAAGACATTAGAACAATTAGAACATTTGAGAGCTTAAAATCTGGACTGTACTGTATTATTAAATTTATCGCATTATTACCCACAGACTGTGACGTTTATGATGTTCGATCAGACTGAGATGTTCACAACTGCAAAGCTAAATCTCAAACTTGTGTTTTACAGGCAAATTGTCATTAAATATTTAACCGATCCCTGTAAAGAAGCTTAATTTTTGCAATGTCTGTCACTGACCTTAAAACATAACCTCATTCAGTCGACTGTGAGTGATGTGCTTCTCATCACATATAACTATTTCTGTCGAATGAGAATGAGGCCACTGTGCCCTGCTCTCTACACTGACTGAAGTCCAAAAAATACATGTGGGATGTCTCTAATTTTCAATATAGTTGCCAGAAGTGTAGGTGACATTGTCAAAAGTTTCATGAACTATATCCAGGTAGGATACATGTGATATTAAGTGTTCACATGTTCACAAATGCTAAAATAAAAGCAGATAGTTGTATATGTCTCTCTTACCTTAGATACTGATTGGATGAGGCAGCTTTGTCTGGCATTTTCATCAGCCACTGCGGATATCTGTGTAAATCAATAAGATTATGCATACGGCTAAAGGTAATACTGGATTTCTCTTTATTTTCTTTCTTTATTTTTAATGAATCTTACCACTGAGCACTATGTTTAGCATAACAGTAATCTTTACTAATCTACATTCCAACACCCTGTTTCTATAGCCAATGTTTATACATATTGTCATAGGTTTCTTCAGGTACATAGGGTAGTGTTTCAGTTCCATGTCCATTTTAGGCCCATACCTGTGTTTCGTGGACTCCTTTCTGGGTGAAGTTTATCATATAAATAACTGCTTGCCCCCCCACATACAAAACATTGCTCCCCTGCTGGTGGTACATCGTCATGTAGTTCTCTGGTTTTGTGAAGTGAAACCTTGCTGGCTCTGAAAGGTAATTTATAGAGAGTCAGAGTCAGAGAAATGCTGTAAAGCAAAGATGCCTTCACAATTATGAAAATACATTACAGCAGCAAATAGTAATAACTAATGTCAATATTTTGTGTGAAAATCCTTTGCTTTAAAAACAAAACAACATAAAACTATGACAAAATAACTTCACATATGCTTATTTTTTGCATTCAAAACCCAGCAGTCTTTATTCTTTCTTTCTTTCTTGTAATATGTTAGTGTCATTTCAAATTTTTCTCTTTTTTTATTTATTTTGTTGGAAAAGTAATGTTTGGAAATACAAAATGTTTCCAAATACTAATTGCTTCTAATAGTAAATATTAAGCACTAATTACTTAATACTATAGTCATAAAACATCGCTACCAAACTTTGTATAATTAAATAGGTTTCCTAAAACTTTTGCACATTTGCATCAAGATATATAAATTGCAAATACACTTTTAGTTAATTAAATGAGTGCAACTGTCTGTCAGATTAAGTAAATTGATTAAACAGAAAGGCAGCAGTGATGGTGAAGTGGGTTGTGCTTTTGTCTCACAGCAAGAAGAGCCTGTGTTCGATTCTCCAGACAGGGCTCCAGGGTCCTTCCTGTGCTTTCAGTTGGCATGTTCTCCCCATGACTGCATGTCCAAAGACATGCAGTCATGTGAATTGCAGATACTAAATTGCTGCAAGGTACATGTGTATGTGTGTGTGTGTGCCCCTTGAAGGACTGGCGGCCTATCCAGGGTGTTTTCTTGCTATTCACTGGGATAGTCCACAACCCTATATTATAACCCTATATTATATCATAACCCTTTGCTATATTATACAGACCTTCTATCACTATCACACCACTTCTATCAACATTGAATGGTAATGGGGGAGGCAATTTTATATTGCTGATACTCTGATATATGTCAGTGCTTCTTAACCAAAGACTTATCAACAGGTGGCGTGTGTCTTGTCTATGGTTCGTATTAGTAGTAACAGCTAGCGTGTTAGTAATGTCAGTGAAATAACATTTTCAGCCAATCATCGACTACAAAGACTACATGCTACATTTCCTCATGCGGTGGAAGAATAGAATAGAACAGAAGATTGCTTTTTTTCCTTTGTGAACACAGACGTGCTGCGAATAAAGGAGGCCACAGGGAGATCGATAGCTGCTGTCCATGGTCCTGACAGCCACAAAACACCCCACGGAGACTTGTGTCCAAAAATAAATAGTACACATGTAAACACAAACAGGTCTTCTTAGTATAATGGATTTAAAGAGAGAAAAAGAGCGCAACTCTGTCTGAAATAATTATACAGGCTAGCATTTGCAAAATGGCATAAATGTAAATGCAAATTGTATATCCTGATCTCATCTCTGTTGGCCGTGGTTCTCATAACCGAGATGGCTTTTGAGCGTGCGTAGAATATGTAGCGTGCGTGTGTGTGTGTATGTGTGTGTATGTGCGTGTGTGTGTGTGTTTGTGTGTGCCTTTACGAGGTCGCATATACTTATATTTTGTCTCTGAAATGCCTCAACGCTGCTGCAATGGCACCATCTGCATTAGCTCGTACCTGCAATGCAGCGCTGCAGCTCCTCATACCCTTAACAGCACACGCTGTACGCACAAACACACGAGTAACAGTCTGAACCTGACCAGTAGCCATGATCACTGGCTCTGTTTGGCAGTCAAGCCACGAACCTCTTCCAGTCGTGTTCTCGTCAGTAGGCTGCATGTAGGCTGCTCTGTCTTTCATGCTCATCCCAACAACTAGACTATTAGTATTCACCTACGCGTGTCAAGATGTCGTTTCCATGGATGCGAACCCATAAATATGTAAATCATCCCATTTGTCTTTAAACATGTAATGACTACAGTTCTGCACAGCACGATCCCGTGTTCAAGCATAAACTGCCTGTTTATTTCAGTCACAAATGGCCACTGCAAGCCTTAATTCTGCGCTTTGCTTGTCACTTTTTTTTATTAGACGCAGTATGCGTAGCATTCAACGCTTTCCTGGGACTCCGTTTAAAAAACAAAGTATAGGCTCCAATCTTTTACACGCTATTGAAACACCAATTTGTCTACACGCATTTAAAAACATCGATAATGCGCCAGTGTCGCGAGTGACTGCCACCTGTGCACATTTGAGCATGGGAAAATAATGTTTACAGATCCAAGTGCAAACCGTAGCTGTTGATTTTACACTTTAGGATATGCAATCGGCTTCCATGCACGAACAAATATCCACCTGACGGTTATCTTCAGCGTCTATGTAAGACAAACATCATTAGTTCATCTCAGAACTAAGAGCCATAAATCAATACTAATTTCCTAAACGCCAGCCGCGTCCAGAAGTGTGTTAGCATCAGCTTGGCACGCCATGACTCACTTATTCATGTATTCGTTTATTTACAGGCAAAATACCTTTCCATTACGTCTCAGCTATCCCTTTTAACTAGCAAAGTACAGCCCTAATTTGAGCGCTGTGCATTGTTTTAGCTGGCTACTTCACAATACAAAGGCAGTGATGGCGAAAACGGGGCGTTTCTGTCCGCCTGCATCCCGAGACGTTTCCAGAGCTGAAACAGGTGACGTAGCCCATCATGTTTACCTAAAAAAAACAAAGTGTGAAAGGAAAAGCAGGGTCTTACCTTGCACAGTAAATTTCAGTCGAGGGGATTTTTCAGCCAGAACTATAGAAAACAGGGCTGCCCAGAGAATGGCTGGATGCATTATGCTGAAATGCGCTAATACCGAATGCTGTAAACAAAAGGAAAAGTTTGTCCTGAAATCTACGGGGGTACAAAAAAATCAATGAAATAAAGCCGTGCTTTAATGTGTGAAGGTCTGGCCGGGATATGCTTTAGTGCGCAGAACAAAACTGGATGCTGATCTGAGTGCGCTTGTCTTTCAGCTCTCTGAGAGGAAGCTGGGCTGCACGTCACATTCTTAAACAGAAAGATGAGAGAGAGAGAGAGTGAGAGAGAGAGAGAGAGAGAGAGAGAGAGAGAGAGCGTGAGAGAGAGAGGGAGAGAGCGTGAGAGAGAGAGAGAGAGAGAGAGAGATGCTCTGTGATCTCATCAGTGCCAGTTAAAAAAATCTACTTAGCCTCTAAACTCTCTATTCACATTCACTTCCTGTGTATCACATGATACTCTGTCAATGTATGTTTCTCTCTGTCTGTGCGTGTGTGTGAGTGTGTAAAAGCAAAAGACATTCTAAGTAAGTAAATGTTGATATGTTGGTACTATATTGACACTTCTATTTGCATGCTGATTACTTTCACATTTTGTCAATATTCTCTAACGTTCCTGATTATGCAGTGCAGTTCTCATTGAGGGTATTTACCGAGCTGCATGTAGGAGCATCAACACCTAATCTCTTGAAAAGGTATTTAATATTAGTAGTCTTTAAGGGCAGTAACACATTACAATGCAATCCAGTAGTAGGATTCCATTATGTAATTCTTTACACTTGAGATTAACTATCAACAAAATATGGCCTTCTGCATAAGCTAGAAGTACTATCAACCAAGTAACCAACACTTGTATTAATTGAAGTTTGTTTCAACGTTAATGAAAGGTGCCTGAATTGTTTAATGTTTGTGCTTTAGTCTCAGTTCATATTTTCCTCCCCCAGGTAACAACCAAAAACATGTTAATAATGTGTTGGATCATGTTAGTCTTTGTGGGCAAAGTTTACTCAGTGAGGTAGACATTAGAAAATGGAGGTTTAATGTAACATGCTATTTATGTTCACTGCAATGCCCACTGCCTTAACTTTGTTTTAGTGGACCTTATCAGAACAACTGACATTTTAATCACTGTTTCTAAGGCTGTGTACATTTGTTCATGGTATGTACAGAAAACTGGGAAAGGCATGTTGGTCTAAACTGGACAGCCATGGAAATTATAAAGAAACTAGAGGCTGATCTGTCTGTTATATAGTAGAATCGAACTGTGATTGAGATGCCAGATTTAACTTTCATAGTACTTTTGGTGGCTTTTTAATAAAATAGTTTCTTCTAACCTGTTGCAGTAATCATCATTTGACTTGATTACCATTTGCAACTTGATCATCATTTGCAACATCTATTTCAGTCATGATGCATATCCATGGTATGGGTGGATATACTGAAGTATAGGTATTCCTACGGTATAGAAACGATTGTTTTTTGAAGGGATGCCAAAAGACATGGAGGAAATTGTAGTGAAATGCAATGCATCTTGTGAGATACTTAAAAACACACGGTTAAACAAACAGTCCATTATCACATCTTCAGCATATAAGCATAATGGTGGTAGAGATCACCAAGAATGCTTTTGGAGACATGCCTGTATCATCAGGAATTGTACCATCTTCCTTCAAGATTGCCAGAGCACCATCCTAAAGAAGCCTTCACACCAGCCTTGATCACACTAACATCAACAACTAAAGACTGATATCCCTCCTCTCTTTCCTCTAAAAAGTTCTTGAACATGCTGTCTACAATCAGCTGTCTCTCTTTCTCACCTAGAAACAATTTCAGGACCCAAACCAGTCTGGCTACAAGCTGGCACATTCCACAGAAACTGGTCTCATCTCAGCAACAGAGAAGCTTCATGCCACAAGGTCAGCTGTGTTGTCATCGGTCCTGACTAGTTCTTCTTGACCTTTTCATTGCCTTTGACACAGTCAACCATGATATCCATCTGTCCATCCTTTCTAACCTCAGCATTTCTGTCTCTGCATGGAAGAGTTCAAGTCCTACCTGGAGGGGCGCTCCTACCAGGTAACATGGGTTGGCTCAACATCCACTCCATGCAAACTCTCTACTGGCATCCCACAAGGTTCATTGCTGGGTCTTATATATTTAAGACATAATTTCTTCACATGGCTTCTCATTAATATGCCGATGATACTCAGCTCATCAATTCTTTTCCTCCTTCTGATACTCAGGTTTTGGGTCAGATCTCAGCCTGTCTAGCAGACCTTGCTTCATGGATGGCAGCCTACCACCTGAAGCTTATGTCAAGCAAGACAGAGTGGCTTTGCATCTCGGGAGCTGTAGGTCTTCAATGTGATTTCTCGATTTCCTATTGAACAACACATAGCCTTGGAGTAGTTGTAGATGATCAGCTCTCTTTTGCTGCTCATGTTGATAATCTTACCCGGTCATGCATATTTTTCCCTTAACGTGGAACATGGAACATTCCACAGGTGAACAGGCTAATTGGAAACAGGTGAGTGTCACGTTTGGGTATAAGAGAGCGTCCTCGAAAAGCTCAGTCCACTTTGTGAACAACTGCGTGAGCAAATAGTCTAACAGTTTAAGAACAATGTTTCCCAACATGCAATTGCAAGGAATGTAGGGATTTCATCATCTACAGTCTATAATATCATCAAAAGATTCAGAGAATCTGGAGAAATCTCTGCAAGTAAGCGGCAAGGCCGAAAACCAACATTGAATGCCCGTGACCTTCGATCCTTCAGGTGGCAATGCTTTAAAAATCATTCTGTAAACGATATTACCACACGGGCTCAGGAACACTTTAGAAAACCATTGTCAGTGAAGACAGTTTTTCACTCCAAGTGCAAGTTAAAACTCTACCATGCAAAGTGAAACCCATATATCAACAACACCCAGAAACACCGCCAGCTTTACTGGGCCGAAGCTTATCTGAGATAGATTGATGCAAAGTGGAAAAGTGTCCTGTGGTCTGATATGTCCACATTTCAACTTGTTTTTGTAAATCATGGACATTGTGTCCTCTGGGCCAAAGAGGAAAAGGAGTGTCTGGATTGTTATCAGCACAAAGTTCAAAAGCCAGCATCTCTGATGGTATGGGGGTGTGTTAGTGCCCATGGCATGGGGACAGTGTAGCTCAGTGGTTAAGAAGCTGGCCTACTGACCCAAAGGTTGTGAGTTTGAATCCCACCACAGACAAGCTGCCACTGTTGGGCCCCTGAGCAAGGCCCTTA
>JAOVVG010000047.1:22205531-22223157 GCA_028566375.1 Leptodoras nelsoni | reverse complement strand
CTGCCCTTGCGCTCAGAGTTGCCGGCTGGGCACCGGCTCCCCCGTGACCCCGTAACTGGGAATAAGCGGTACAGGAATGACTGACAACGTCCCAACTTTATTGGAATTGGGTTGTGATTTAGGAATAACTTGGGTTTTGGATTTGTTTTACTTGTAAAATGTATTAGGTAGTATACGGCTAAATTTTGTAAAGCAGTATCATAGCTCAAAGTAGCTTGAATTCAGGTCTACTAGCCCAAGCTTTGAATATTGTAATATTCAATTATGTTATATTATATTATATCTTTTAAGTTGCTCTGGATAAGAGCATCTGCTAAATGCCATAAATGAAAATGTAAATGTAATTTTTAACAATGTACATTTGTCTCAAATCTTATAAGGACATAGCTTATAGGTTTTGTCCCTAACTGTTATTCCTTATGAGCAAGCCAGGGGCAACGGTGGTAAGGAAAAATTCTCTCCGATTTTAAGAGGAAGAAACCTTGAGAGGAACCAGTCTCAAAAGGGAGCCCTTTCTCATTTGGGTTACACCAGAATGCGAAATTTAACTGGAAGCCAAAGCAGTGTGCATAAGATGGGAGTGATGTGATCATATCTGCTGGTTCTTGTAAGGACTCTGGCTGCTGCATTCTGGACTCACTGGAACATCCAGACAGCAAGGCATTACAATAATCCAACCTAGAGCTAATAAAAGCATGAACTAATATTTCTGTATCATGCTGCAACATTATATTTCTTAATTTAGCAATAGAAGTACAGCACATGGACCACATATTCACTCTTACGCAGTTGCTAGAGCGAGCGAGAGAGTACCGGCTACCACTGTGCATTGCGTTCACTGACTACAAGAAGGCCTTCGACAGCATTGAGATCAACGCAGTGATGCAAGCCCTCAAGGAGCAAGGAGTTGCGGTGCAGTATATAAACTTCCTGAAGGAATCCAACACTGTATGCACGACGGATGTGGCGCTGCTGCAGTCGCTCATGTGCGTCTTGGTTGAGAAGGGCATCAAGCAAGGAGATACCGTCACCCCGAAGCTCTTCACAATGTGTCTCAAGATGGTCATGTGAGACATTGACTGGGACAGCAGAGTGAAGATCAACGGCGAGTGGCTCACCGACCTCCGATTCGCAGATGACATTGCGCTCATCGCAGAAAGCACAGAGGATTTGCAGACCATGCTGAGCGAGCTGGACACCAGAGGCTCGGTGGTCAGCTTAAAGATCAACCGCGCCAAGACCAAATACATGTGGTCAGACGGTGTGGCTCCCGGTAAAATCATGGTAGGAGGGAATGAATTAGAGGAACAATGACTACTCACGACGCAGAGGGCCATGGAACGATCAATGTCAGGAATTTCATTGCGAGACCACATCCGGAACGAGAAGATCAGACGTAGGAGTGGCGTGAAAGACGTGATCGCAGAACACCGGCAGGCCAAGCTCAGGTGGGCTGGCCATGTCGCATGGTTCACAGACCATCAGTGGACTCGCGCAGTTGCCGAGTGGTATCCACACGAGCAGAAGAGACCACTAGGAAGGCCTCAAATAAGATGGGAAGATGGGAAGACGAGATATGAAAGTGGATGGGAAGCTTGTGGAGAAGACTGGCAAGATCTCGTATGGAATAGAAGCAGTTTTGTGACCAGCAATGTCCACAAGACGTCTCATAGACTGGTCAGTCAAGACACTCAAGAGAATTTAGCAATATTTCTAAGATGAAAGAAGGGTATTCTAGTAATATTATCTACATGAGCATCAAATGAAGGATTGGAGTCACAAGATCACAAGATCTATTACAGCTGCACATGATGCAACTGAAAGGCCACCCAGAGTTACTATGTAATCAGCAAGCTTCCTTCTAGCTGCCTGTGGTCCTAGTACAAGGACTTCTGTCTGATCAGAATTCAGTAGAAGAAAGTTATTCAGCATCCAGTGTCCAATGTCCTTTACACAACTTTCCTCAACTATTAAGCTGGTCTTTCTCATCTGGCTTTACTGAGACATACAGCTGTGTGTCATCAGCATAACAGTAGCTGATACCATGTTTATGAATGATTTTACACAGAGGTAGCATATACATATAAAGAAAAGAGCAATGGGGGCCTAATAGGGCCTAAAGCAGAACCTTGTGGAACACAAAACCTGGCCTTAGTATAATTGGAGAACTCACCATTAACATCTACAAACTGATTATGTTCAGTCAAATAGGAATTGAACCAGGAGAGGGCCATTCCCTTAACTCCAACAACATTTTCTAATCTGTGAAGGAGAATAGTATGATTGATGGTGTCAAAAGCTGCACTAAGGTCAAGTAACACAATTAAAGAGACAACGTTGATCAGAGGCCAGTAGTAAGTCATTTACCACTTTAACCAGCACTGTCTCTGTGCTATGATGAGGCCTAAATCCTGACTGATAGATTTCATGAATAGTATTCCGATGCAGGTATGAGTATAAATGCTGTGCTTCAACCTTTTCTAGGATCTTGGAGATAAATGGAAGGTTTGATATTGGCCTATAGTTAAACAGCTGACCAGGGTCACGGTCAGTTTTTTTTTAAATCAGGGGTTTGATAACTGCTTGTTTAAAGTATTTAGGTACATAGCCTAAACTAAGGGAAGAATTAATTATTTTTAGAAGAGTTTAAATTGTTTCTGGTGCTATCTGTATGAAGAAACTTGTAGGTAAAGGATCTAGTACACAAGTTGATTAGTGAAATTAGTTTAGTCTCTTGAAATGGAATAAAACTTTCAAATGGCTGATCTGATATGGTTATACTTTCATATACATGGTTTGTTATCAGATTGTCTGGCTTTAAGTTTGTATGAATTTTGCCTAATATTTTTAATTTTGTCAATGAAGAAATATCCCATTTGTGTAATAATTTTGAAAACAGGAAGTGGAATTTCTGTTGTCTTTTTTGGCTCATTGGTATTGAGATTATATTCCAATCCAGTGTGTGATGAAGGGTCTCTGGTGAAGGAGTAATGTTAATGCAAGCATGATTTGTTTATGATTGTTTTGTACTGACTGATATTGTTTCAGAATCCAGGAAACTGAATTGCATTGCATTGAAATGAATAATCAAGCAATTTCTTTAATGCATTAGTAATATGCTTATCATAGTGAAGACAAATTTCTGCTAGTGAACAATGGTTGTAGAGAAATGAGGTATAATTTCACAATTTGTGCATTAATTTCAGGTTTGCATAGTGCACCACTCAGTGGACACTACTGTTAATGACACAGACCTTGAAAAGCCTTGGCCCAAATCTTCCTGTCTAAGAATAAATGTGATGATAGCTCTACAGAAATAAAGGAAGGCATGCATGCATTGTTATTACTAAGTATTCATCAGTCATCTGTCAATTGTAATAAAAATATATTCACGCAATGTTTGAGTTCTGAACACTGAGATTTAATATGAATATAAAACAGATATTTAGGCTTTTTTTTGGTAGGTTTGACTTTTATTTAGGGAAAATACACTTTTGTATTTAATAAATTACTTTACCTTATGATTCATCTAGGTATGTCCACAGCTAGACCTATATAACAGATTAAGTCTTGCAGAGGTAATCCTGAAGGGTTTAAACAGCTGGTCATACACACTGTGTTGTTCTGGGCTATTTGTGGCAACTGCATGAGCAAATTCTTTCATTGCAGAATCTGCATTAAATATAGCCATCATTGCAGAAAAAGACATAGCCTTTCACCTTTATTCTCTGGAAGAGAAAATCATTTATTATATCATATATAATCATATAATTATACAAAAAACACTTTAATGAGTAAAATAATTAAAAATCTAAAAAATAAAAATATGCCAAAATATAAACATAGAAAATGATGTATGATTTAGTTTTGGTTTTAAGGATTGCTTTTTCTGTATTTACTTTAATTGAATACAAATTTAATGTATCAATACTGTATTTAATTAAAATGAATTATTTATTCATTCCCAGTTCAGTTCTGTATGGAAGAATTACATAAATAAACTATTGCAGAGAGAAACAAAGGACAATAAATAAATGTATAAAACATAGTCATACATATTTGTCATTTTTTTTTAAATAATTTTGTTTATTCATTTATTTGTTGAGGCAAACATACAAATTAGCCACCAGAACAGCATCAATGCACTAGATTCTACAAGCCTCTGGAGCTGTACTGTAGGAATGAACACTATTCTTCCAAAAGATATTCCTTATTTGGCAATTTTATGATGGTTTATGGAGCTTGCCAACAGATTAGTGCAAAATCTCATATACAGTGGATATAAAAATTCTACACACCCGTTAAAATTGCAGGTTTATGTGATGTTAAAAAAATGAATCCAAGATAAATCAATGGCAGATCATTTTGCACCTTTAATGTGATATAACAACCAATGAATTTCAGGTGAAAATGTAAATATGTACAGCCATTTAAAAGGGGATTTGTGACTGTGCTCAGAATTAACCAATCACATTCTAACTCATGTCCAGAAGTAATTATCTTACACCTGCCATTGGTGAAGTGATTCTGATTAACCCCCGGGAGTTTCTACAGGATTTGCTGGCATCTTCTTGCTTTTTGACTGCAGAAGCTATGAGCCACAAAATGATTACAGAGCATGTTCAGGATCCAACTGTTGAAAGTTATCAATCAACAGAGGGTTTACAAGAGATTTTCAAACACCATAGAAATCAGTGAAGGTCACCGTCAATAAATGGGGCAATGGGGCACTAAAATATATGTGGTGTGTGTGTGTGTGTGTGTGTGTGTGCTGTGGCAATCATAGATAAATCTATTTTGGCACAAATCTAACAGGCCTCTGAAAAATGTAACCTTCCAGTACAACAATAACCCAAAGCACAAATATAGGTCAACAAAGGAACAGCTTCAGAAGAAGATAAATGTTTTGTAATGGCCCAGGTCTAAATCCTATCAAAAATCCATGGAATGACTTGAAGAGGGCTGTGCAGGAGATCCCCTTGGAGGATCGGGAGCATTATTGAAATAAAACGACCAAATCAAGATTAAGACTCTTATCCCAATAAACAGAGTACTGTATTACAAAAGTTCTATAAAATGGTATAAGTTAAGCATTGTGCACAATTGTGCAACCAGGTTATAGCCATTTTTATTTATTTATTTATTTATGTTATTTTTCCCTACAATGTTTGTATTTATGTTATCTCAGGTATATAAAGAGTTTTTTTCTACATAACAAAAACCTGGAATCCACACAAGTGTTCAAATGGGTTGAGAAATGTTGACTGCAAAAGCCATGGGATATGATTTACATCATTTTCATTCTCATCAAATCATTTAGTGAGTCCTTGTACCCTGCAGATGGGGGCACTGCCATCTTTTATGAGACCAATCCCATCAGGACAGAAGTGTGTGTGTGTGTGTGTGTGTGTTTGTGTGTGTGTGTGTGAATTTCTTTATCTGCATTTGAGCACATCTGGTCCTTCACATCATTCTGTCCTCCAGACTCCACTATCCATATCTACATGTGTCTTGGTAGAGAATTATTCACATACAGAAACATAACAATCATTTTATATCAAGTCAGATTTCTTTGACGCGACAGTACTGTTGACTCCTTAGGATTAGAATTAAGATTGTAAGAAAAAAATTGCAATCAGATATACTATTTGACTATAGATAACTACAATGAAATAAACTAAACTAATTAATTAATTAATTAATTAATAGAAACCAACACTTTAAAAAAATCAGGTTACAAATGTTAAAAAAGTTTACATTGTCAAGAAAAACATTCATGCAAAACAATGGCCAATGCCAAACTGACAGATCTGCATAGTCTGTAAATAGTTTTAATGAAAAAGAAAAATCTATATTTCTTTTTCTAATCAGCTTAATGCGTAGCAGAAGTGTACAGTATGTCCATTACATGCATTTTGTGCAAAGCATCTTATGACACATCATGCTCTTTTTATAATGATATTTATACACTGGCAAGACAAATCTAAATAGTAATTAATAGTGATTAAAAATCACCATGGTCAATACTTTTACAGAATTCATTACATATAGTACTCTTTAGTCCAGGAAAATATACCACAGCTGACAATTTAGCTGAACTTCTATTACATTTTAATCCATTTTAATTAAATCAATTTAATAAAAAAAAATACAATGCAAATATGAATAAGTAAAAAATAAATTTGTATCAATTATTATTAAACTACAATGCTATACTTTTTTTTTATATATACGCATTACCTGATCCAAGTACAAATATTATCTGCTTGTTTTGGAATAAATCTCTCAATTTAATACAAATTATTTTTACATTTTTAACACAATTTTATTTTCTATATTTTTCAAGATAAATTAGCACTTCAATGTTACAGCAATAAAGCTTATCCACGTTGTACGGACCCCATAAAATTACAGCTAATGGCAATACTGAATTGAAGGCAGTTGTACACTATATACTTCTGTAGTGTTACCGATCATCTGTACAGTTTACAGAATCCACAAATCTGGCTATTTTATCATACATCAACTACACTCAAACCTTGTCCTTAGATGACTTCATATAAGCTTCATTGTAAACCTCCCTGTGTCTGCACCATCTCCACCTCCTCCCCCAGATGTACGTGGCACAAAGTCAATGGTGGCTGTGTGCTTAATCTGGCCCTTACTTTGGCTCCAGAGGAACATGAACACAAAACAGATGACCACAGAGCTTAGAAAAGAAAGGAACCCCATAGTAGTAGCAATGACAAGGGTCTTAGCATCAAAGGGGTAAGGACTTGATACTTGCGCTGAAGAGTTGGTGGAAGGAGGCAATGAGGTTTCAACCCAACTCTCATCAAAGAAATTGGGAGTTGTATAGTTTCGATGGGAGTTCCTCACATAAAGATTGGCAGAGATGCTATCATTCCCTGCAGCATTAGCTGCAATACATAGGTAAGTTCCAGTGTCCTGCACTTGGGTGTAACGCACTTCCAGAGTTCCATTTGCATGCACACGTATTCTGCCTGTAGAACTGAATGGAGTCTGTTGGGGTGATAACCAAGTTATCAAGGGTGTGGGATACCCATCTGCTTTGCATTCAAACTTCACATTTGTTCCCTCGTCCACCTTTGCTTCTTGCAGCTTACGTTCCAGGATACAAGCCTGTCTGCAGATGAACACTTTCGAGAGCTCTGCCTCAGAAAAGTCACGAAACTCCCTCTTGCGACCATGTTCTGGTGCAGAACATGTAGGCTGGCGACCATCAAAGTTTAACCTCAAACGGCGTCGCACCACCCACAGTAACCGACAGTCACAAGTTAGTGGGTTCCTGTCTAGCCGCAAAGTCTGGAGGTTCCCGACTGCATGGAAGGCACTCTCTTCTAGGGTTGTAAGTCGGTTTGAGGATACGTTGAGCAGCTTGAAGTGTACCAGACACCTAAAGGCACCTGGCTCAATACGGAGCAGTTTTCCACCTACCAAATGGAATTCCTGAAGTCTGAGCAATTCGCTTAACATACTGCCCTCTATAGATGTAATAGGGTTGTAGGACAGATCTAGGTAGATCAGGTGTGTTAAATGGCGCAACGAGGCATACGGTATGGCACTCAGATTGCAGTTACTGATAACCAAAGTGGTGAGGTTTAGACCCATAAGGCTGTTGCTGTTTAAAGTCTCTAGTGAGGGCCACTGAAGTATCTGCAGTGTACGCAGCTGGGGCAGTCGACGAAAGGCATTGTTGGGCAATACATTAATGCTGAGTCTCCGCAGGCGCAGTTTTGTCAGGCTTTGGAGCTGTGAAAATGCATCTGTAGGGATAGAGGTAAGGTTACTACGGTCCACATTCAGCTCCCGTAGGCTCTGCAGACCAACAAAGGCCCTCTGTGAGATAAACACCAGGTCATTTTCCCCTGCATTTATTTCCCGTAGATTCACCATCTCCTGGAAAGTGTAGTCTAGAAACACAAGTATCTCATTCTTGCTAATGTCCAGGCTGAGAAGGTTCAGCAAACCAGAGAAGACACCAACTGGGATGATCTTAAGCCGGTTGTTTTTTAATTTTAAAACACGGAGGTTTTTCAAACCCTGAAATGTTTCCACTTCAATCATAGATATAATGTTCTCACTCAGGTCCAGCTCCTCTAGTAGTGCTAATACAAAGAACTGTCGCCGACTCAGTGTTTTCAAACGGTTGCCAGAAAGGTTCAGCCGCCTAGAACTGATGTGCAATCCTTCTGGAACAACTGTTAAGTGTTTTGAAGAGCAGTTGACTTCCAGTGTGTCCTGCCTACAAATACACTTTTGAGGACATGGCCATAGGAAATCAGATGCTGATAAGTGCAAACAGTAGAGTAGCAGGAGTGCGAAGACCCACTTCTGATGACACAACTCCACAAACATCTTACCTCCTGCCTGTTGGAAGCACAGAAACAGTCTCAGTTAGGAGTGATTTACAGAGCAGCTCAACAACAAATGTTATAATAATGTTATAATAACATAGCTTAATAGAGGTGTAATGTGATATCCTGTGAAGGTATAATCACTGATTGGAAATACCAGCCAACAAGTTTACTTTTGCTGCCTGCTCAGTGTGATACATTTGGTGTTTTACCATGTTATCAAAAGAAAAAAGTGATACATATGGTTTTAATATATTAAAAATGTCACATGCTAGCACAAAACCAAACTGAGTTTAAATTGTGGGAGTTTAGTGAAGGCAAAGCTCATGCAAAGCTGTCATTATTTCAGATCTAGATAATTCTCAAAAACATTCCCAAAAAGTCCAAATTTGGACTTTATAATCTGACAGTTCAGATTTTTGTTATATAAAATAAGCCTGATAACCATAGCCTTCAAGGTCATGTGTTCCCGGTTAGAGTTAATAATAGACATTAGTTTGCACTGTATTAAAGAATGTGCTCCAACAGAAACAAAATAAACTCATGAATGCATTCAATTTCTTATTAAATTAACATAAGTAATATTCTTTTTTACATGATTTAAATGAATTACATACAAATTTGAGTAAAGTTAAGATTGGTGCATGGCAAAAGGATGAGAACGTATAAATCCCTTAAATAAATCACACAATTACAACATAGAAACCAATTCAAACCTGTGCAGCACAAAGTCACTTCTCCAGGACAGTCAATTTTTCTTTTTAATATCACTAAGCAGCAGGCACATGAAAGTAGACACCAATTCAATTTTTAAGCTTAGTATTCCCATGAAGTGTCTTCTACTTGTAATGCGTGTCTGGTAGCAAGACTGCTGGAACGGGCTGTCCTATTCTAACAGCATGCAGTCTGTCTGTGGAGTGGAGAAACCAGCTTACAAAAATGAAAGTGTTGATCCCTCTGTTAGATTTGGACAGGTGCAGAAACTTGGGTAGTCCTTAAGCAATGACTCACTTCTTTGCTTTTTGTATTCCTAGCTTTACTCTAAATGTACCACATTTTCAACATCCACAACAGCTAAAATGGAAAAAGGAAAATGCATGGTATTTGCCAAATAGTTTAAGGCACACACATAGTACATCAGAAATTTTGAATAGCAGTGTTAAATTATATACAAAACAACAAACTATTGCCAACATGATTCCACTTCCTCTTGGCACATGTGTGGTCAGCAAGACTTCATTAGTTTGCAGCTAAAATCATAGGACAGTAAAACAGGGTGTAATGTATCTTTGTTTTAAAAGGTCAAAAGCGCTGTGTTAGGCAGGCTTGCATTGAACAAAATATGCAATGACCTTCAAGAAATTTTAGACATTTTAACTTAATTTCAACTTTAATATTCAATTAAGGCAGTAATGCATCAGACAGTATGAAGAGTACGAAAGGTCACTGGCATCTGTATCTAGCCTGACATTTGACCTAAATGTGCAGACCAGGAATGGGTAATGCTGACTTGCTTGCCCTCTTTTACAATGTGTGGAACTATTCCTACCTTGCCTGTATGAGAACTAGCCTCAGCTGCTCACTAATCCCCAAACAGAATTCCACAGATAATACAACAATAGTCTGTGCATGAGAGAGAGAGCTGTTTATTGCTTCAGTAACAGGTGTCACATCCACACTCCACAGAATTCAGCAGAACCACACTCATGAGTACTAAAGGCAAATAACAGGTGCCACTAAGTGATAGATAGGGGCAGTCATGGTTTTGTGGTTATGTCTGCCCTGTGATCAGAAGATCACCGGTTTGATTCCCACAGCTGACAGTACTTGGCTTAAGTAGCAAGGCACCTAGACCCCAGTGGCTCCCTGGGCACTGTGGATATGTGTGTTCACTGCCCCCTAGTGTGTATTCACTAGTGTGCCTCACTGCATGGAAGGGTTAAGTGTTAAAAGTTCAATTTCACTGTGTGCAAGCACAGTGAAAAAAACTTTTTTTTTATTCCAGGGCTAATATAGTCTCTTACAAATCTAATTATTATTAAGGTTTAATTTGCTTTCCTACCATTTTCTTTGCTGCCATTTTAGTTATACATAGGACATGGTGTAAAATTCCTTGTGCTATTGGTTGGGGACCAAACCTGTCATTATCACATGCAAGTACTCATGTACTTATACACAAGAAACTTGTCAAAGTGTTATAACACAACAGGGTGCACCACAACCATCATACCACTACATAATACTTAACAACAGCAAGCTAGCTACGTAGTTTATTCAAGGAGTGCATATTTACAGTAGTACATTGAACTACATTATATAAATACAGGCCTCCCTAGTAAGGAGTGCTGTATGAAGCTCCATTAGCACCATTAATGCATGCATGCTCATTGCCATTGGGTCAATATAGCATATTACACCAATAATACCACACCTGCCTTCTCAGCGACTAAGGCTGTATGAAGCACCACTGGCACATTTAATGCACGTTCAGTGCAACTGAGGTAGTATGGAACATGGTACATCACCCTCCACAACAATAAAACCACCACCACTAACTACTACATCAACAGCATTTTATTTATTTATTTTCACAACCTGCATTTATTCTTTGCATTGCATGAAAATTGTTTTTGTATGCAAATAAACACTGATAAGGAAAATTTATTTCTGATTGCACTTGCTCAGGACTTACAAGGAACACACAAATATGAGTTATAAAACAGATATATGCAGATTTCTATGCCTAAAGGAATGCATAATATAAAGATATAAAGACAAAATGAGGTTTGTGTTCAGAGGCTTCAGGCTCCTAAAAATGATTACATTAGTCATTACTTACATATGCATCAATATAAATCCCAAGGCTGCTGCACATGTAGAAGTGGGGTATGAAACCACATAGCTTTCTGTATTCCTCTATTAGACAGACTTGGTTTATTTTTTGCAAGACACAATGGGAATATTTTTTTTAATCTATTTATCTTTTTGTTTAAACAAGCAAAGGACACAGGATAACCTTGTTTTTTTTCTCTTGTGGTTAAACTGACATAAGGCACGATGATAATTTTCTCAGCTACATTTTTAAAGAGCTAAAGGAGGCTTAATCCAAAGTCCAAACATATTCTTAAATTGAAGATTATTTTAGATTAGCATATAAGACTTGTGCTGTATGCTATGGTTGACAAAAAAATACTGTGTAGAGAAATGAGACATGCACTGATGACATACATCTGTGATGGACTGGCGTTTAATGAAAAGCTCTAGTCTTACCTTTGATTGATTGGCAGCACTAGCATGTAAACAAGTTACATGTACTGGGAGCATGGATGACTCATGCATTACAAATGAATATGTGTGCATTACTGTAATAAGGTAATTTGGTCATTACTCTTAAAGGTTGGCATTTTTAAAGCAATGCGGACCTCTACTGAATGCAGTAGATTAGACACCATAGAGCCAGTTCACAAACAAATATTTGCATAATCCTTTACAGAGAGCAGACAGCTGGCTTCTGTTTGACACACATGCTGGTCGGTTAGAGATGATATAATTTGCACAGTCCTGGTTTCAGACTAGATTCCAGACATAGGAATTGGCTGTTTTTGGGGCAAGAAGTATGATTCAAGTCTATTTCGTGTTTATACCAACCTGAGATTCCCTGTACGTTTAGAATGAGATCATACATTTAGATAGGGATCTGTTTGGTCAGGTTCAGTTTAGAAGCTTTTATCGAATGGCTAACTATATACAGGTTAAAGTGTTTTCTGATAGAATCTGCAGAGTCCTTCTGCTTCTCAGCATCAAGATTACCACCTAAAAGGTTAGGCAAATAAAAATGTGGAAGAGACAGCTGACCCAAGATAAGCTGATTGCTGCCAACAAACTTTTACACACTGACAGCGTTTGAATGTGAATAAATGATTCACCTTTGGAAATGTGTGACGTGTATAAGTTGTATAATACCACCTACGAAATGTAGCCCTTGGTTAGATTCTCATTCGGCTATAACTGGAGCGCAAAATAATTCATCAGAAGGTCGGTAGGTAATATTGACAAAGTGACTGAGCAAAACAAACCCAGTGATCAGATAAGTGATTGCTGGAGTCCATCAGTGCAAGCACTCCAGGAATTACAGGAGACATAAATCACGCAGCAGGTGGGGACTGTGACACTGGCTATATATTTAAAGTTAGCTGATTAAAATGTTCATTTGACTCCTTAGTTCACAGCCTTCACAGCCTACTCACTGACATCCCCTCACTGCACATCTATCTATCTATCTATCTATCTATCTATCTATCTATCTATCTATCTATCTATACAGTGTCTGAAAAAATACATACACACAGTGTCTGGAAAACTGGGACCCAGAAAAAGGGAGCCCTTTTGAAGCATACTTAGCCTGTATGAAGCATACTTAAGTCAAATGACTGTGGTAAAAACTGATTTATTATGTGAGTGTTATTTTATCCACTACTGATATTCCAAATGGTAAAAAAAAGCTGTTATAAAATATGCAGTCATAGAAAATAAGCAAAAGTAAATCAGACCATTTCTATAATGGGCCAATACACCTCACTGAAGGAAAATGTAATGTAAGTCTCTGACTCATTTTTGGTATGTGCGTAGATACAATGTGATGCAATATGTCTTTAACAGAGGTATTTCTCAATTTTATATATGGTAAATAATAGAAAAAAACAGCTCAAGAGGCTTGTCAGATGAGTTTTGCAGATCTGGGCTCTTATGAATGTTTGTAATGACCACAACGAAAATGTAAACTGGTCAGCACTATGAAACTCAGACAATGTAGATTTTTTTAAATCTTTTGTTTTGTTCCTGTAATAAAACATTTGTGTGATGTCTATGTGAAGTGATGATGAAGTGAAGGTAACAGATTCCGTGCCATGTGCCATAGTAAAACCAGGTTTAGAGTAAAATCAAATATAATTATAGAGTAATCTGAGTGTGGCTGCTTATATATCACTTCACTAAAAGCCACCTCAAGCTCACAATGAAGAATGTTTATGCAATCCTGTTTTCTGCACGAGCTCAGATTACACTGATTGACTGTGTAAGCAGAAGTTAGTATTTTCTTTAATCGCAAGTCTACTCCTAGTCCATAGTAACATCTGACGTGAGGACAAATGTTAGACTGTTATAGATTTTCATTGCATTCATCTTGACAAGTAATAATCTTAAAAGACCATTATAATCACACAACCTAAAATCAGCTAAAGGTGGTGACATACTTGAAAATTATCAAAGCCATTACAATGCCTCTTGAAAGAACGCACGTTTGAAGGGAAACACAAATCTAATGTGACTAGACATCAGTTGCCCCAAACTCTCGAACAGTGACTAGCTGTATTATTAAAAACATGTTCAAACTGTGCTGTCCTGTGTCTTCCTTGAACACAAGGCAAAGCTACAAATAACAACAGGGTACGAGTAGTGGGTGTGATAGTTATATGTGTGTGTATGTGAGTGAGTGTGGGGAGATATTGGATGAAGGGTGCATTTTTATTCTCCTTGAGCCCCTGAGCACCAAAATGTGCGTATATGTGTGTGTATGCCTGAAAATTTATATCAATTTGACAGCCTTTATTGGGCAGGCCAGCCAAAAAAAAACTGAATCAGGAAACCTGAGCTCATCAGAATGTGTCAAGAATATGCAAGGAGACTGGTTGGAAATAAGCTGGACTGTCAGTGGTTCTTGTTTTAACTGTGACTCTTCTTTTTCACCTCCTTCTAATTATCAGTGAAGACCACCTATTGTAGTAAAGTGAGAGTTCACTAAAAATCCCTTTAAACCTGTAGCACAGCAGTGGCAGATTGAACTCCCCTGCCTCCCTGAACAGCTGAGTCACTGTCTTCAAATGAAGACTGAATACATTACCTCTTTACCAACCATGATTAATGGTCCATCTACTGTTTTTTAATTCCTTGACTTGTGTGTATTTCTCTTTGTACTTAAAAAAAAAATTCTAATATGCATTAGGCTTAGGGGTATTCCTACACCCTGACCTATTTATACTAGCATGAGGATAGCCTATAATGTGGAACTTCAAGCTCTTCTGTAAATTGCGGTTCATAAGGGTGTCTTCGGTACTCTCTGAAAAAGGAAATGTAAATGTAAAATGGGTTACAAGTCATTCAAATACACCTTATGTATAAATAAGAAGGAAAGCAGAGAGCTGTTGAATTGCTTTCCATGCCCATCAGACTGAAGCTCTAACAACTGATTATTTTCGTATTGTGGGTAAATATTTCTTTCACGGTAGTCTCAGTATTCTTCACGCCTCTTCTTGATGAGATCCCTGACACCAGCAGGTACACTGTTGTGCTACTTTTCAAATCCACCATGACTTGTTACGGCAGGCTTGCCTCCCAATTCAAACCGATTAAAAACAACGCTGCTGGCAAACCACGAGGGTATGCTGATACAGGAACAGCCAAAAGGGAAGCGAAGTGATGCATATGGAAACTTTACCCATTATAATGCCAAAACAGGAAGCCTGCGGTTCCCCTCACATTCTGCTGAACAACATTATCAAAAAGCAAAAAGACTAGTTACGGGAAAGTTAACACGAGCTCTTCTTACCAATGATGCAACAAAAACCTGTCGTAATTTCCCCAGTCGTTATCCGCATCGCTCTCCTCAGGAAGCCTCCTCCGTTCTGCGTGTCCTCTGCCGCTGTAATGAGCGAACCTGTCTGGAGAGAGGGGTCTGGCGTTTTAATCGTTTTACTCCTTCACTAATTCCTTCTGTCTGCGGCGTCTTGTCCCCTGGGTCTATAAAGATAATTGCGACCATAATTTAGGTCGACTCTCCTCAGCCCTCCCGCAACTTCGACGCACTTTGCCATCGCGCAAATGGAGCGAGAGATGAGATTAATTTGGGACAGATATAAAAACCTTTATGATGATTCTTTCATAGAAGGGGTGAAGCTACATTATTCGGTGAAGACGAATAAAAGCATCCTCTGTGCGTAAGCTTTTGGTTTTAAAGAGCGTGCTGGTGAGCGGCGGCTGTCCTGACAGGATTTTGTGTTGTATTACACACACACACTCGAGGTTGGAGTTCATCCAGGACAGCACACACACGCACACACACACACGCACACACACACCTATCCTGAGAAGTCTCTGGGGGAATTGTCTTTAAGCCCAGTTTTAAGAAAATTTTAATGTATGCGACCAAAGGAAACAATTAAAGCTTGTACAAATAAAGCAATACCCCCGGTGTCCTCTACAGCACTGGTTAAAAGTGTAGTGTGTCAGTGAATCTAATGAGCCAAGTGGCATTTAAGTGTAAAATAATTGTAAAAATTGCCATTGAAAACAAAAATTCCAATACTCTTACCCACTAGTCAGTGCATTTCCCATTGCACCTCTTTAAACGAACAGTTGAATCAGTTATTTTGTTTTTCAAGTATACAAAATGCTACCTGACCCCCAACACATGGAACATTTGATGAAAGGATAGAGTAACACTCCCCTAGCACATCAACCATAACCATGTAACACAAACCACAAGGCTATATCTCACATTTCCACGTACATGCCAGCTGCTTCAGAGAAGGGAAAAAAAAAGGTTTCTACAAAATCTCATTATCTTTCAGAGACCTTTCTACATAGCCCAGTTTCCTTTTCATCCAAACCGTTTGCACCCTATATTTAGGCTAATAATAATTGTGTTAAGCCGTAATGGATTGGTAGCCTGGCTACCTTCTTACAAGTTTCCTCCAACCTCTGAAAACATGCTAGTAGCTTGTTTAGCTGTGGTAACAGTTCCAAGATGTTAATGAGTGTGTAAATTTTGGTATGTATCTATGGTGTGATACCCATGGACTGATTCAAGGTGTTTTTACACTCAACAGGTAATATCCTTGGGACAGGATCCATAGAATCCACCAGATCCACCGGATCTACTGACTAAGACAAAGTGATATATGAAGATGAATAGATTTTTTCTTTCTTTTTTCTGAACAGCTCTATTGGTGAGACATTAGTGAATAATAGTAGACATTAGTGAGACATTAGTGAATAATAGTAGACCTTAGTGAATAATAGATGTTAGTGAATAATAGTAATTGCATTGTGAAGTTAGCTAGAAGACTGATATAGTATAGGAGGTCTCTCTCTCTATCTCTCTCTCTCTATCTCTCTCTCTCTTGCTCTCTCTCTCTCTCTAATATATACTGTGTATATATACATATTCAAACCCCTTGAACTTTTCCACTTTTTGTCACATTACACCCACTTTGTCATTTAAACCCACTATGAACTGAAATGTATTTTATTGGGATCTTATGAGATAGACCAACACAAAGTAGCAAGTAATTGTGAAGTGAAAAGAAAATGATACATAGTTTTCAAAATGTTTAATAAATAAAAATCTGAAAAGTGTGGCATGCATTTGTATTCTGCCTTCCTGAGTCCATAATATGTAGGAGCACCTTTTGCTGCATTTACAACTGCAAGTCTTTTGGGGTATGTCTCTTACATCTACAGGCTACAATATTTGCCCATTCTTCTTTGCAAAAAAACACATGAATATGCTTTGATCTAAACCATTCCATTGAAGCTCTGGCTGTATGTTTAGGGTTGTTGTCCTGTTGGAAGGTGAACCTCCGACCCAGTCTCAAGTCTTTTGCAGCCTCTAACAGGTTTTCCTCCAGTATTGCCCTGTATTTAGCTCCATCCATCTTCTCATCATCCCTGACCAGTTTACCTGTTCCTGCTGAAGAAATGCATCCCCACAGCATGTTTCACAGTGTGGATAGTGTGGACAGTGTGATGTCCAGTGTAGATCTGACCAGAGCACCTTCTTCAATATGTTTGCTGTGTCCTCTACATGGCTTGTGGAAAACTGCAAATGGGACTTCTTATGGCTTGCTTTCAAAAATGCCTTTCTTCGTGCCACTCTTCCATAAAGGCCAGATTTGTGGAATACATGACTAATAGTTGTCCTTTGGACAGATTCTCCCACCTGAGCTGTGGAGCTCTGCAGCTCCTCTAGAGTGACCAAGGGCCTCATGGCTGCTTCTCTAATTAGTGCTTTCTATGACTGGGCTGTACTATGCTAAATACTATTGTTTATACTACAGCTTTCAGTCCCATTTATTTCTCAGCTAACCCCTGACCCACACATGTGAGAGTCATGTGATAGACTCCTCTCTCTCCGCTGTAGGACTGAGAGGTTCCGGAGGTCATTCGTTCCTGCTGGAATTAGACTGCTTAAC